>JAQFZC010002496.1:0-22806 GCA_034695205.1 Dicyrtoma fusca | reverse complement strand
GTTGAAGGAGTAGGCGAGGGCAGACTCCATCGGAATCATACGAGCATACGAGTTCTGGCGTAATACTGTATTGCACTATACAACAAAACTACTACAGATTATGAACTATTCATTTTAAATCGGAAATGATTTTAAGTATAATTCTACACTACATAATACATATTAAAATAAAAGCGTTGCTTCTTGCTTCTACAAAAGTCTGTAGGCAGCTACTATGTATATTATAGCATAGGTGTATCTATTGTTACATAGTGCATAGAAATAGGTACTCTGCTTCTGAGATGTATGTAGCTTTCAGGTTTCTATATACTTTTCAAGAAGCCAGGATATCCATACAAGTATGTAGTGTGTATGATTTTGAGCAGAAGCTTGATCTTGATGTTGACCTTTTGTCTATTTTATCTTCTTTACAGTGACAATATCCTTGTAGTTTTCCTCTTATCAGCTCGTCTCACATTTCCTTCTGATTTTGTTCCAGACTCTCCCTGTACCAGTAGAAGCCTTTGAAATGAAACTGAAAGCCTCAGTGAAAAGAAAGAGAGTAGTAAACTATCAACAAACCACCAATAGTGACAAGTAGTCATAAACTACACTTGTGGGACTCAAAGGGAACGTTTTCCCTGACAAGTTTGATCAATATTTCCTATTCGGTCTCCAAACTTGGAACGCTCTCAATGCGTTCTCAATGCAATGCAATGCAAGATATGGATATTATTAGAGACCGTCACTTCACTTGGTATGCAAAGGAAATGGACTTACTTTGTTCTAGAAAGTAAAGCGCATTTCGGAAATGCTAGCTAGCACAATTTGAACCTATACGGTGTGCGTATCTATAATCTATAAGCATAATAATTACAATCGAAAAACTAGCGTGCAGGTGGTCAAAGAAAACTTTTTCGTTCAATCCTCCAATGCTATGATATTGCGTTATTTCTCACTTTTTAAAAGATGCAGAGGGCAAGTTTACTCGTTTTTGAAATGGTGCAAAATGTTCTATTTCCATGTTTTAAAAAATGTACTTAACTAGATTGGTTTTGAATTTATACAAAAGTTTTTGTTTTTATTTTACTGTTTTAAAAACGTGCACAATTTTCTACTCAGTCATCTTGCTATAAAGGAGAAAATTCTGCATTTTCAACAATTTTTCAATGATAAAAAGTGTTTTATTCAAGATATTCGCAGAAAGGATTTATAAAAGGTCCAAACTACTCTTTTTAAATCATTTTTGAAAAGTGTAAAACGTGTTGTTAAAAATTTTTGAAACTGAAGAAAGACCTACTGTTTAAGCAGTACTAGAAAAATGGTAAATGTTATATTTTTAAGTTTTAACCTTTTTGAAACGGTACTATATCTAGTTTTGCATCTTTTTGAAAGAGTTAATTTCTTGTTTTACACCGTTTTAAAAATGGTGATTTCTCGTGTTGACATTTTTAAAAGTGTTAGCTTCTTGTTTTAACCTTTTTGAAAGTGTTAATTTCTTGTTTAGGTATTTTTGAAAATGTTCACTTATTGTTTTCACCTCTTTGAAAGTCTTAGTGACTAGGTTTGAATGCTTTTCAAAATATTACTTCTAGTTTTGACCCTTTTGAGAAGGTTAATTTCTACCAAAATTACTTTTGTGAAGCTCTGTTAGCTTGGTTTTCCAGTTTCGAATTTTCAAAAAGATTAAAAAGCAGTTAAAAGTTAAAATGAAATACATATGTAGCTCGTCTTTCAACAATGGATTTGTATCCCTTCGCATTTAAGAATTAAGTATTCCATACATACCTATGTGGATAACCTTTGTGTAGCTTCTTAAGCTTGGATGCGTATTATTATTGAAGTTGACATTAATACTTTGATTTGTAGTTGCAGTAGAGTGTCTTCTTTCTAGCTTGATTATCAAAGGAAGATTGCGCTGTCATATTGTTTTGATCACAAGAAAAATCCTCAACAATTTTAAGATTACGCTCAAGGTTCAAGGGAAGCCAGGTTATAACGTATAGCGAATTTGAGACTCGCAAAAAATATACGGGTTATTAAGTTATTACAAAGAAAAATATACTTGACGCAAGTTGGCAAATTTAAAATGTATTTTATTCCTCAGCAGAATTTTAATAAAATGATCTAAATTGTAAATGTATCACGTTCCAAAGTAGTGTAACTCTACCCCAACGCCAACGTATCAATTTAATGTTGAAAAATGGCAATTATTATTTAAATTTATCCATCCATCAGTAATCTGCGGATCTAAGAACCTACCCCAAGGAGTTTCAATTTGTCTTGGGCACTACATACGTAAATAACAAGTACCAGTCCCAGCACCCCAAGAAAAATACGAGCAGTCGTCGTAGTGAATTTTAATTAACGCCTGGGATCAACACACTATATCAGTAAAAGTAAAAAACAAAAGGTACTTTCAACCTTCTCCTAAATGTCAAAACTCATTGCATTTCATGACCTTTTCGAAACGGTAATATCTTTAGTTTTGACCAATTGAAAACAGTACTTTTTACTTTTTTGACCTTTTGAAAGTGTTATTTACTAGTTTTAACAGTTTTGGAAAAGTGTATTTACTAGTTTTGACAGTTTTGGAAAAGTGTTATTTACTAGTTTTGACTATTTTGAAAAAGTGTATTTACTAGTTTTGACCGTTTTGGAAAAGTGTATTTACTACTTTTGACCGTTTTGGAAAAGTGTATTTACTAGTTTTGACCGTTTTGGAAAAGTGTATTTACTAGTTTTGACCGTTTTGGAAAAGTGTATTTACTACTTTTGACCGTTTTGAAAAAGTGTAGTTTACTACTTTTGACCGTTTTGAAAAAGTGTAGTTTACTAGTTTTGACCGTTTTGGAAAAGTGTTATTTACTAGTTTAGACCGTTTTGAAAAAGTGTATTTACTAGTTTTGACCGTTTTGAAAAAGTTAGTTTATAGAAATAAACACTTTTGTAAAGCTTTCTTTCCATGACTCACCAGTTCTGAATAGGTTAAACTTGCCAATTTGCAAAACTTCTGGTTCAAAACCCTGTATAGATAATTCAACTGTCTACAAAAATGCGAAAATATCAAAAATTAAAACACAGAGTAGCAAGCACAGCAAGATTGTAGTACACAGGCGAAAAATATTTGCACCCTACAAAAATTCGAATCTGATACCCTAGCCCAAGCCAAAGAAGATACGAAGCAAAAGATAAGCGATGATGCTTTGAAAAAAATTGTTGAAAATAAAAACATGTGACTGTATCAGTACTCAGTACTACTAAATAATTCAAAGGGGCTCGCTATCTGCTATAAAAATCAATTGGCTATAGATTGTCGATCACTATCGCTGCCCCTACGGTAACAAACTCTTAAAGATCCGCCACACATATGCAGTCTGTTCGCGACTGTCACCAAAAATGAAAAACAAAGTGAATAAATGAGTTTGACCTGCATCTCTCGGTCATTATTTTAACGTCCTAAATATCATTGAAGGGGCTCGGTCCCCCACCAAGCAAGCAAGGAAGGGAAGAAAGGATTCTCGAGATTACATTTTTGCACACTCATTGTACTGTCAATACATACGTTTTTTAAAAGTACTCATAAGTGCACAAAGAAGTGGAGTCGATACACGAAATACAAACAAGACACAAAGTCAAGCGAGAATAATAACCTTCACACGAGAAGTTCAAGGCCCAATCTCTCTTGCAAAATTTAATGAAGCGACAGTTGGTCATTTATGACTAACACAACCGTCCAAAGAGCCACACATTCTGACTCAGGGATATTAAATACAATGTAGTACATTGTCGATGACGCAACATTTTTTCCCCATGTTTATAATACTGCCCATGAAATTCTCAATACTATGAAAGATGCGATACAATCACTACTACTAAGAACTAACCACGGTTCATGGTTAAATAAGTTTATTATTTATTGCACAAAGATAACAAAACAGGCCTGAGCCATGTTACTTTGCTTTTACTGCAACTTTCATAGTGTGCATTTATTTGCCTTTCATTTATTTCTTAGCACTTACTATTCTGTACTTACTGTATATACATATGTATACCTATATACACACTTACTATGGTAACTGTTTACTGTGCTGCTCAAATTCAAAAAGCGTGGCTTAAGAACCAAAATGGCTTATGCCAAAGTGCTGAGGTACGAAATAAACTCCCATTTAATAATGTAAAACTGTAAATCTGTAAAACTTCCAAATACATAGTTGCACATCTAAAATCGAAAAGTGCTAAATGGAGGGATTTTGTTTTTACGTTTTTACGTCCTTTTCGAAACGGAAATGTATAAAGTTTTACACCTTTTGAAAATGTAATTTTGTTTTTTTTTTACCTTTTTTAAAATATGTGACTTTGTCAAACTCTTGGTTTGACCTTTTTGAAAGTGTTTGAAACTACTTTTGAGCGTTTTTGGAAACGTTAATTTGCTGTTTTAATCTTTTTTAAAAGGTTAATTTGCAGTTTTGACCGTTTTAAAAATGAAAATTTCTAGTTTTGACCATTTCAAAAAAGTTGCTTTGTAGAAAAAACACTTTTGAAAACTGTCCTTTCACTGGTGGTTTCCCCGTTCCGAATCCCGAATCGGTTAAAAAGATACGTGGTGAGTTTATACACATTTCTGTAAAAGTGCAAATTTAGATTTCACACAATTTTGAATGGATACAAATTGCTATTTAAGATTCTAAAAAAAACGTAAAAATGTACTATTTGCGTATGTTTTGAATCTAAGGGTACACCTACATAACTGACACACTTGGCAATCACAAAATACATAATTGAATGCTATGCTTCATTTTGCTATTGAAGCGACGCTAGGATTTTTGCTCTGCTCCCTTGAACTTTTTGGGACTGCTCCAATTTGAACAGCAGTCAGTAATACACATTAAACTTTGAGATGAGATAACCACTGTAAACATTCAACATTTAACTGCAATAAACTAATAAAACTTGCAAACATTACCTTCACATATTTGTACCATTACAATGTATGATTTACGATCAACTCCACTTTCTTCTTCTCACTATGCAATCAGCAGCAGGGCAGTCGAGGCACATCAAAGATGGGTGTAATGTAAGTAGTAATAGTGCAAAAAAGAAACATTTTTACAAATTCGTAAGTACCATCGACATTGAGCCCGATTAATGGTAATACCAAAAACCACATCATAATTTAGCGTATGACACGCTGAAATTGTAGAAAAAACAGAAATTGTGACAAGTGTTTTTTTTTTATTTCCAAAAAGCAATAAAATGTACAGTAGTTTTCTTGTTAGTAAACAAAAAGCTGATTGTAAAAGAAAAAAAAATCGTTTCCAGTTCTCAAAAGTGAATGTACAATGGAAGCTTCGTAATTTGGACCAAAAGGTGGCGCGCGCAACTAAAATGTTGATTTATTTCAACGGATGTTTCTATAACTTGTCCAAAAGTAAAAATGTAAAATATTGCGAACGTTCTGTGCTAAAGTGTATAGGTACTATAGCTATAATGGATTCGATAAATACGTGAATTAATAAAAATTCCATTCTAATAAATCGAACTGTTTTTTAAACTTTTTTGAAACAAAATTATGTAACTAGTTGAACACGTTTTCGAAAATGTATCTTTCTTATTTTGACGCTTTTGAAAATGTTAATTACTAGTTTTGAATATGTTTGAAAAGTGTCATTTTCAGTTTTGACCTTTTTGAAAGTGTTATTTTCTTGGATTATGTCTTTGGAAAATGTTAATTACTAGTTTTAAACGTTTTTGAAAAGTGTAATTTTCAGTTTTGATCTTTTTGAAAGTGTTATTTTCTTGGATCGTGTCTTTGGGAAATGTTAATTACTAGTTTTAAACGTTTTTGAAAAGTGTAATTTTCAGTTTTGACCTTTTTGAAAGTGTTAATTTCTTGGATTGTGTCTTTCGAAAATGCTAGTTATGATTAGTTTTGACTATTTTGAAAAGTGTTTTGGTGTGTCAGTTTCGAATAGGTTAAAAAAACCTATTTTCAATTACTTACTTCAAAACGATGTATTTTGAAACACTATGGAAGCATTCAAAAATATTTCCTGGCCTGTGAGAAATCGTTTTCTAAATACACTACTGTTACTTATTTCTTTGCAGGTATTTTGTACATATGTACATAGTACTGTCAAGCCATTCAGGGCTATGTATTTTGGCTTCTATTTCTGTAGTATGCTTAAAAGTATTGAGTGAAATTAAATAACGATAAGTATAGGTAAGTAATCAAGTATAATGATATGTAAGTAGACCGCAGGACGGTGTGTTGATAAGAATAATTATTATTATTGACTTGGGGAGGAAATCAAAATGTAGGAAATAAAATACGACTTCCTTTCCCATTCCATTTTATAGCACTATGAATTTTCTCTGTCGCTCGGCTTGAAGTCAGCCCACTGGCACTGGCAATGCACTCTGCACTGCACATTGACATAATTATTTACAAAAGCTATCAACTGACGTGTGCTTATTCTCAAATTATCAGATGAGCCTCATTTCCAGCTCAATCCATCGTCCCTACGCCTATTTACAAGCAAAAAAAAAAGACTCTAACTTGATCCATGGCGTATATTTATGGGATGCTCTTCTATCTTCATTTGATTCTCTCTCGGATTATCTCTCTGACACTTTACCTTCTGCCTTCTGCTCTCTGCTTGGCTCTATGGGACTCTGTCGGGATGGTGATAGCTCCTGTGTCAAGCTGCTTTTCCAAATCTAGTCTACATGTATCTATATATTGTAGGTTCAACTCTAAAGTAAGCTTCTGGCAATTAATGAAAGCTTGCGACGAATACATCTAATACAATAGCAACACTAGAAGCCATACTGTTTAGTTTGACATGCGTCTTTCAAAAAAAGAGTCAAAACTGTTGAACACATTGTTTAAAAAAGGACAAACTTAATATTTACGTTTTTAAAAAGCGGTAAAACATGGGAATACTATCTCTAGGAAGTACCGTCCAAAACAACTTTAACCTTTTCGAAACGGTACTATATCTAGTTTTACATCTTTTTGAAAGCGTTAATTTCTTGTTTTGCACGTTTTTGAAAGTGTTAATTTCTTGTTTTGCACGTTTTTGAAAGTGTTAATTTCTTGTTTTGCACGTTTTTGAAAGTGTTAATTTCTTGTTTTGCACGTTTTTGAAAGTATTAATTTCTTGTTTTGCACGTTTTTGAAAGTGTTAATTTCTTGGTTTGCACGTTTTTGAAAATGCTAATACCTTGTTTTGAACTTTTTCAAAGTGTTACTATCTTGCGTTAAACTTTTTGAAAGTGTTAATTTCTTCTTTGCTTGTTTTTAAAAATGTTAATATCTCGTTTTGAACTTTTTGAAAGTATTTATTACTTCTTTTGAATGCTTTCGAAAATGTTAATTTTTTAGTAAAAATGTCTTTTGTAAAGCATGGTTTCCCAGTTCCGAATAGGTTAAAAAACAAATAAGTTTTTCAATTGCGCAAGAACGTATAGAATGAATTAAACAGAAAAGCTACTAAACTACATATAAAAAGTACATACAAAAGACAGGCGGATACAATACTGGACACCAAAAGGGTTACAAAATGAAAACAAATACTTTTTGTTATTTTAAAAAACGAATGCCGTTTGGTTCTGGTTCTCATACTCCTTCCACCGCAGTACAGCTCAAGCCCCATTACAATTCCTGAATTCAAAATAGACTCAAAATGAGTGTATGCTTTAAAGTATCTTAGCATCACTGTGAGCCTCAATTATAATGAGATTTCCCTATAAAAATACGATATAGGAAATATGACTTGGAGAAAGGCGACCATCCCTGCCGCATTTGTCCCTAAAATGGAGCACTTACTGGAGCATGGAAGCGGCGTATAGCCCGTAGTACTATAGTAGAGCCGATTGTGATTGTGAGTGTAGAGTGCATTATCTAATAAAGAGTTGACAAGGGAAGGTTGAAGGAAGAAAATCAAGATCAAGCACAGCTGCAACAGAAAAAGAGCATTAAATTTACTCATAAAATAATGTGGGTCTCAAAACTCGACTCTTCCCAACAACAGAAAGAGGAACAGCCACAGCCACAGCAACAGTACAGTATGAACGGAACAGATGCATATTACATTCATAGTCTTTTCATTTTCATTTCATTAATTTACAGATCCATACTACTTTGTATTTGTATATAAGGCCCTAAATTCGGGTAGAATATTTACAGTATAGCAAGTGAATGGAAAACAAAAACAGCTCTCGGCATCTATACATGTAAATTTTTTTTTGTCTTCTCTAGATATACGAACGTAGGCCACTCATCCGTATCTTCATATCCTTCCCTATAAACTCCACTTAAACTCAAAATCCACATCCGAATTTCCTTGCCTTCCATCACTAATCACTAATTTCAACCGACGAGCTTTATATCCGAGTTTCGGACTCATTTTTAGAGGCTACACATTTATATTTACAGCGTAGGTCTAGTAATTACAGGGCGGCATAATTTTGTTTGAACTGAGCGTTTTAAGGTGCTTCAAAAAGGGCAAAACGTGCCATTTCCACTTTCAAAACTAGCAAAATACAACATTTGCATCGATCTTATGAAAGTAAAACAATAATTTACGATAATTTGCATAATACAGGAGAGTATAGGCTTGTGCGCTCAATTCGTTTTGAAAGGATGGACCCTTTTTACCCTCCGTCGCATAGCATCGGTTAGAAGTGTAAATTCTGTAAATTGGGCTTCTAGTACAGTTGGGAGTCTACGCATTAAATAGTAAATAAAGCCTGTTGGACGTGGTAAGTGGGATGAACGTGTATAGCCAGTGCCAGTGCCACTTATGTATGTTACAGAGATAAGTTACGCACTTTGAAATGCATGCAAAAGTATAACATTTGGCCAGCTATAAATAATATATATATATATGGATGGGTTGGGGTAAAAACTTATTTGAGCGTTCCGGGCTCCGAGTCGAACGTTACTTACTGGAGTGAGAGGACGGATAGGATTGTATGATGGAAGAAGACTTGAGCTCTGCCTGGATGGTCATGGACATGGACACAGAGAGGACATTTATTTGAATACATAGTCAGAGGAGATGGCTTTGAGCGTAACGTACAGCAGCTCTTTTGTCCTTCCTCTGATGGTTGAGTTGTGTGTGTGTGTGTGTGTGTGTGTGTGTGTCTGTGGAGTGTGGAGTAGAGATGCAAATGGGGACAAGGGAGGTTAATCCATGATCACCGTCTTCCTTCAACTAACCTCTCTTTGGTCTCATCTATATACTGATCTGATAGGGATATACCTACATATATCCACTATGCACTGAACTGGTATGGCCTACCCTGGAGAAAAATCAAGTCCCACATCTCCTATTTCAGTTTCCATCTACATTCTACAACCACCATTATGGTTCTACACTGTGGAGACACTCTTTACTCTACTATTCAGGGGCTTTGAAAATATCACGATAAACTACAATGCAATGCGAGCCCTGTTATGAGTGTCTAAAGTAGGGGATACACTTGTAATACGTTTCCACAGATTTTAGTTAAACTTCCATTTTTTTAGACTCATAAAAATAGACACTATAGGTACATATTTTAAAAAAGTGTAAAACGGGATATTTGCGACTTCGGCAGAGCAAAACAAGATATTCAGGCATTGAACAAATTCCGGGTTAAAACTAGACTATACGTTTCCAAAAAGGTAAACGATGATATTTACTGTTTTTAAACGGTGTAATTCGTGGTATTTACTCTTTTAAAAGGTGTAAACCGTGATATTTACTCTTTTAAAAATGTGTAAATAGTGATATTTACTGCTTTACAAGATGTAAATCGTGACATTTACTCTTTTCAAAGGTGTAAATCGTAATATTAACCGTTTTAAAAGGTGTAAATTACTGTAAATGTTGATATTCACTGTTTTGAAAGGTGTAAATTGTAATACTTGCTGTTTTTGAAAGGTGTAAATCGGGATATTTTCAGTTTTTAAAAGGTGTAAATTGTGGTATTTCCTCTTTTTAAAAGGCGCAAGACATAATAAATACGCCTGTGCTTACAGTTAGAACATAAACACATGATATTTGCCGATTTTAAAAAGGTGTCTACGTTCATAAACAGGGCAAAGTGGCCCAACCCGGTAGCTTTTGAGCCGTGTCATCTTCAAAAGGAAAAAGTTTTCAACGCCGCGCCATGCGTAATAAATGATGGGTCCCATTCTCCGGACCAGGGCATTGGAATATAAAAAGGCGAGCTTTTAGTGGAGTGCCTCAGAAATGGAATCTATCGTAAATGTAGGTAATGATACAATCGTGGATAAATCGATAGTGCAATGGTGCTGGAAATTCTGGGACTACAACTGAATTACCTTCATCCATTGTATTGTAATCCCTGATGCTTTGATTCATTGTAGCTGAACAAGTACTCGGTCCTTCATTCTCCAATAATGACGGCACAACGACAGAGCTCCACACATGTAACTGTTGCTCCTTCCGCACACACACATCAAAATGGTGGGCTCAAAATAACAGTAACCTTTTACTGGGTCTGGGCTCAATTGACTCAACGAGGTACACAACACAACCATAAAGATACAGAATGAATACTTTCCCTGTCTGTGTACATCTACAATACATACATAGGTCACTGATCGAGGATCGTAATCCTAATCGCAAGCGCCCATCTCCTTCACCTAATCGATTGCGTCGATTATTGAATTCATAGATGGATAGAATGGAACCACTTTCCTCTTTTTTTTTTTACACCCCAAGTTCTGAATTATCACAGAATTACGACAGAATTACAGACAGATTAGTAAGTACATTGAATCACTTAATTATTTCCTTGTTAATAATTCCTCTGTGCCTTAGTCCGTAAATTAGTACCATTGCCATTATATAACGATTGATTTTACGATTTGATCTTGGTCACAATTCACAAATCGTCCACATCTTTTATAGATCCCATTATCGGCTATAGGGAAGTATAAATGGAGACTTTGCTTTACTTTTACCATTTACTACGCGTACCAAATGAACTCTGAGAGTGTAATTTAAGCGTAGACGCCCTCAATGCAATGGTGAATGAATGAATGAGAGGAAAAGGAAAATATCGAATGAATGAATGAACTCTTTTGTAGCATCTGTGACCAATTACCAAATTATAACATTATATCATCAAACTTTGTTTTTTATGTTGAATGAATTACCCAAATAATTTTAGTGGCGAGTTCACTGGACTAATTACTATGCATGCGGTACAGTGCAGTGCCAGTGACCAGTAATGACTTTAAGATTATAATTATAATAGAACGTAGGATTCACAGATTCTGATACAAATTACATAATCGGTTGTAACCGATTTTATTTTATTTTTTGGAGCAATTTTAAGGGGAATGTTTCTATAATAAAGGAAATGTTGGGAAAACTCTGTTACACTGGCATTATCAACTTTTGTTTACTTGTGACCTTGGTAATTTTATGATGGCTATTAAAAGAGTTTACATTTCCCCGACCCCGACTGTAGATTTCCTATGCAAGTTTATTAGTGTAACTTTATAACTTTGTGTAGCATGGTATTCTCTTACGATCTCAAATAGGTAAACGATACTTCCTGAAAATATCAGTTTCTGTTACTAAATTATAATTGAAACCTGACTGAAATGATTATTTCCCCGTCTTTGAGCCGTTCAGACAATTATAAATATTCAAAAGATGATATATAACACAATTAATGGGGATCTGGAGTAACTTTTAAATTATTAGCAGTAACAATATTTGAAGTGTTTGAGTTTCTGTCATCTGAAATTCAATGCTTTAGATGATACTTGAGAGAACACACGCCACAAGTCACTCACGTCAGTCTACAACGCATCTTTGGAATATGAGCAGTAAAATGACACACGGGCAAACTAAATTATAATAGATATCCATGTATGTATGATTAATGAAGCAAATCAAAAAGTCGGCCTCAACCAAAAGATGAAATTGATAAAAATAAGAAGACAGATCAGATTCAAAAGTTAAACTACTTACGAGTGTTACGAGTGTTCCATAATTTAATATGCTCTGTGTTATTCAGAAATAATGAGTCAAATGAATCTCCAACCGTTTTTATAATGTAACAAAAAACTACAAAAACAACTATAATTTGTGTAACTGTAATAGGATACAATAGAAACGGAGGTTAAACACGAGTAGAATGGACGGGCTTTAGATTAAGTTATTAAATAATAATAATTTACGTCATCAAAATCGGTTTTAGTAAACAGCTGCAAAACAAATCACGGATAGATTCGCTCTCAATTTTTGCCGGTTATAATATACTTACTAAATTGATCACACTTCTACGTGTCAGTCTACGTAATTTGATAACTGTCTCAATTGCCTTGCGTAATTAAATCCTAATTATTTAATACAAGCACAGTTAGGTACTTATGTGCATAGAACGTTTCTCTTTTTTAAAATGTATAAAATAAAAATAAATTGTTTTCAAAAAATCCGATCAACTCATTGGATATTTCAAACCTTTTCGAAACGATAATAAATCTAGTTTTACATCTTTTTAAAAGTGCAAGTTACTAGTTTTGACCTTTTTGAAAGTGTTAGTTACAAGTTTTACATCACTTTGAAAATGGTAATTTTTATTTTTTCCTCTTTGCTTTGTAAAAAAGCAAGTTATTAGTTTTTTGACCTTTTTGAATGTGTGAATTTCTAGTTTTGACCTTTTTTAAAACGTTAGTTACTAGTTTTACATCGTTTTGAGCATGGTTATTTCTAGTTTCGACCTTTTTTGGAACTGTAATTTTTAGTTTTGACGTTTTGGAAAACGTCATTTTGTAGACTAAACGCTTTTGTAGAGCATTGCTTCCATGGTTTTTCAGTTCCGAATAGGTTAAAGGCGTCTGAAACTATGTACATATACGTTTTAGTCCTTTGCTGTTAGATGTTTGCCATTTGCTGTGTAGCACTGACTGTTGTGACTACTGTGATGGAAAATAAGAAATGACATGATGAAGCTATAGTAATAATAAAATTATAACATTTTGATTTCCTTCAAAGCCATCCGATTAGTCTCGAGTTGAAATGCTTAAGATCAAATTAATGAATGCTTTGCTCTAAGCCGACAACTTTATAAGCGTAATAAATGACGACAGACTTAAACCAAACCTCACCACAGAAGGAAAAAAAACAACTCGACGAAATCAAATCTTTACACTCTTGATAGCTAAGAACAGAACATAGTAGGACCGTTATCCAGTAATTCCATACAGAAAAAGACATACTTATTGCTTAGCTATCCTTCTGTGCTTCATAGTATATCCAAGACAGTACTTATTACTTATAGTAAATAAGTGGGTAGGTATTTATAGCAGATTGATGAACGGTAAGCGCCAATATAGGCATGAAGTAGGCAGTAGGCCTTTTAGATAGATACACAGTAATAGTAATATTTGGTAGGTTCCATCGAACCAAATCAAAAACCAATACGAATGTGTCTAGTCTAGTATACTGCCTAGTCTATCCGTGCATCCAAAATCCAAATAGGCTTATATCGTCTGTGTAAATGCAATGTGTCCCAAGTCTAGTCTCAGCTTAATTGCAATATGTCCTAAGTGCACATAATGATATTTTCCATTTTTGAAAAAGTGTTATTTACTAGTTTTGACCGTTTTGAAAAAGTGTTATTTACTAGTTTTGACCGCTTTGAAAAAGTGTTATTTACTAGCTTTGAATGTTTTGAAAAAGTGTCATTTACTAGTTTTGAGCGTTTTCAAAAAGTGTCATTTACTAGTTTTGACCGCTTTGAAAAAGTGTTATTTACTAGCTTTGACTGTTTTGAAAAAGTGTCATTTACTAGTTTTGACCGTTTTCAAAAAGTGTCATTTACTAGTTTTGACTCTTTTGAAATGTGTTATTTACTAGTTTTGTCACATAATGATATTTTCCATTATGTGGACTTGGGAAACATTCCAACTAAGCATGGACTGGACTTGGGACAAATTGCATTTACACAGACGATACATATTATGTTCAGTACCCAAGGAAAAGCTGAATGAAGTAAGAAGGCAGTAAAAGTAAAAATGGTTTAGGGAGTCAAATATGTAAGCCCAACGGACTAAGTTAGTAAGTTAGTGAGTGAGTGAAGAAGTCCCTAATCTTGAGAACCAAAACGCAGTGCATTCTGTACGTGCATGCATAGCAACATGTATCCATTTGGAAAGACTGAGGCAACGGAGAAATAAAAAAAGTTCATTCATTAATTTTATTTCTTCCCCATCATCTTACGTACAAGTACAAGTCGTTCGTCATTTCATTCCCTACACTTTTCCCATCTCAAACCCCTTATCAGAGAAACCTTTCCTCCTTCCAATTCACTTTTAATCCTTGATCCTTTCAATCAGGTTATTTCTCACTCCTCAAACCGCATCAAAAGAGCCTAAACACACACACACACACACACACGCTGTAGGAACCCTCATTCACTTTGCTATTACATAATGAGCTCAAGCCCAGCCAAAAAGTGAGCCCAGCAATCCACAGTAGTATGTATATTGGTTACTTGGAGACCGATTGCCATTTCAGAACTTTTCTAGGGTTCTCTTAACTTGGCTTGAAAAGGTGCAAATACCATTTTTTACATGATCTGAAACAATATATGAATAAAACATGGTGAACCAAAAATGAGATTTTCCATTTGTTTTTTGATAATGTGTAGCTTTAGCTTTGTTTTACAATTTTAGAAACAGCAAAAAACACGTTTTGCAATTGTGCAAGATGTAGAAATAATGTTTAGTCCATTTTAAAAGCGGACGGTAATCAAGTGTAGAACTCCTTAGCCTTTTCGAAACGGTACTATATCTAGTTTTACATCTTTTTGAAAGTGTTAATTTCTTGTTTTGACCTTTCTGAAAATGTCATTTCTTGTTTTACATCTTTTTGAAATTGTTAGTTTCTTGTTTTGAGCTTTTTGAGTGTCATTTCTTGTTTTACATCTTTTTGAACATGTTAATTTATTGTTTTGGCCTCTTTAAAAGTCACAGTTACTGGGTCTGAATGCTCTTGAAAATGTTACTTCTAGTTTTGATCCTTTTGAAAAGGCTAATTTCTAGAAAAAATACTTCTGTAAAACACGTACGTTGCATGGTTTTCCAGTTGCGAATAGGTTAAAGACGCAAATAGGGCATACTTTAATTTTGTGAAGACACCCCCGTAATATCTGCAAAGCCCCGTTGCTGTACTTCAAGAGTTGATCTCTATGCATATCGTTACCAGTGCAGTTCCGTGATAACGTATTTAATGTTAATTTTCATAGTAAGTCAGTAAATTTCAACCCCAACCACTCCATACGTGGGCTCTACTACGGAGCCAAAGTAGTTGCAATAGATAGATCAGTGACCTTACGATTAGCTTAGTGCACGTAATATTATTTTTGGATGAAATCATTTCCGTCTTCAACATTCAAATTTTTTGGTAGTTTTTAACGTTGCCAGTTATATTATTACGTAGGCTGCCACTCGGTCTGGATCTCTGTTTTTTTTTGACATGATACTTATACTTATTAGCATTACTTTTGTAAAACTTTGGATTCAACTTTTATTACGTAGGCATCCTGATCAGTCACATTGACAAAGTACAAAAGAACCGTATGAGAATCTACCCACCCACACCCACCACCGTCAGCATACCTTTGTGAGGTCAAATTATGCAAGTAAAGTACCAATGCTGTACAATGTAGACAAATACTAACATTACTGATGCCACAACAGGTAATTTGACCTCTGAAGGCATGTCTCATCATCTAGATCAAGATCCCGGAACAGAGAGAATAAGAATAAGAGTATGTTCAACAAAATAATGCTTATTTGCAGCTTACAATCTACAGTTCGAACGAATTGCGCAATATTATTAATAATAATAATGCACTTCAGAGATGCGGAGTGAAAGCTACAAATATGGAGATCCTAATAATATACTTGCATACAATGAAGATCACAATGGGCTGGGAATTGCGCAGCAGTTTCAACGCCAGGTCTTCAAAGTTCCTTCAGACAGAAAGAGGTCATTCAAAAATTATAGAAATCAATCCATTTTTCAAAACATTTGTCCACCTTTTAATGCTAGCTAAAAAAATGGCGTACTTTTAATGCAGAAGTGATTTATGGATGACTCCTCCACCCCGCGAATGAAAAAATCCAAATTGGATAAAAATTAAGCCTTATTACTTTAATATATAAATCTCACAATAAGTAGTAACCTAGGTAGGTACCTTTCCTTCCCATGTTGTGTGTTATTTCATACACTGTAATTTTGACCACTACTGAAATACCTACTATTATAAAGCTAATATTTTCGTTAATAAGTAGTTTAGTAAGTGCGTAGGAGTTAACAAAAGTGCGTATCACGTTTCCCGTATAACTTCTAATCGTAGGTGCCTATAGTAATAATAATAATTTATTAGTACTTCTACGGTAACCAGTTCAGCCCGCAAGCATCTTACAAGCCAGTAAGAAAAGGCTTTGTGGAAGGAAAATAGCAACGTTTTGGTTTTCTGCGTGTATGGATTATGTGTAGAGTGGAATCTCGTTATAACGGCACCTAAGGAGGAAGCATGTTTTAGGACGTTAAAACGAAATGCCGTTATAGAAAGAAGTTATATCATTTCACATTAACCTTTTTGAAACGATTATTTATCTAGTGTAACACGTTTTCGAAAATGTATCTTTCTTATTTTGACACTTTTGAAAGTGTTAATTACTAGTTTTAAACGTTTTTGAAAAGTGCAATTTCCAGTTTTAATCTTTTTGAAAGTGTTAATTACTAGTTTTAAACGTTTTTGAAAAGTGCAATTTCCAGTTTTGACCTTTATGAAAGTGTTAATTACTAGTTTTAAACGTTTTTGAAAAGTGCAATTTCCAGTTTTAATCTTTTTGAAAGTGTTAATTACTAGTTTTAAACGTTTTTGAAAAGTGCAATTTCCAGTTTTGACCTTTATGAAAGTGTTAATTACTAGTTTTAAACGTTTTTGAAAAGTGCAATTTCCAGTTTTGACCTTTTTGAAAGTGTTAATTACTAGTTTTAAACGTTTTTGAAAAGTGCAATTTCCAGTTTTGACCTTTCTGAGGGTTAATTTCTTGGATTGTGTCTTTTGAAAATGTTAATTATTAGTTTTAACTATTTTGAAAAGTGCATTTGTAAAATAAACACTTTTTTAAAGCATTCTTTCCATGGTATGTCAGTTTCGAATAGATTAAAAAGATATACGAACTATTCTTTTTGTTCTGATGCTATAGCCGGAATGTGGTTATATAAAGAGATTTCATTTCAGAGATTATGTGTGTGTACATGAGAGGTTTTACAGTTTCAAAAAATCCGCCGGAAATAAAGAGCCTGTTTTGCACCTCAAGTTTCAATTTCATTTTGTGCTGATAGAATATTTTTACATTTACGGTAAGAGCTGCTCTCAAGTTGTTTAGACGTCTTGCTCTCTTGTTTGACTGTTGGCTTTTGTTATATTGGAAGTGTTCGCGTTGTATAGGAGTACGGTGTTGGTGTTGAGAGGACATATCTGAAATCGATCGTGTGGGGATGATGACCTCCCATTTGATCTTCCATATATTCACCATTACTTCACATCTTCCCTGTCACTTTCAATCCCAGCAATCTTCACATCTTTTCACGAAAGGAGCCCCACGCCAGCTCAACACAAGCAAGACAAGATATGGACAGCGTTAGTCACTCAGTTACAACACATACAGTTATGCACTTCCTTACAACTACGACCCCAGTGCCATAACATAGTCAGTCGCGTAACACACTGTGTGTACATACGCACGTATAATATACAGGCATTACATTCGCGATTTGTGTCTACAAGACTTTGTCTCTTCTACTCACACAGCATACGAATCTTTGCTTAAAAGGCAAAATGACTTTTCTGTCGTCGTGATTGAAAGCAAAGGGACGTGTCTCATGATTATAGATCCAGTGCAAGGACACCGTCAAAGCTTTAACCTTTTCAAAACGGCACTATTTCTAGCTTTACATCTTTTTTAAAGGGTTAATTTCTTATTTTGCATCCTTTTGAAAATGTTCATTTCTTGTTTTGACCTTCTTAGAAGTGTTAATTTCTTATTTTGCATCTTTTTGAAAATGTTCATTTCTTGTTTTAGCCTTCTTAGAAGTGTTAATTTCTGGTTTTGAATCTTTTTGAAAATGTTCATTTCTTGTTTTAGCCTTCTTGGAAGTGTTAATTTCTGGTTTTGCATCTTTTTGAAAATGTTCATTTCTTGTTTTAGCCTTCTTAGAAGTGTTAATTTCTGGTTTTACAACTTTTTGAAAACGTTCATTTCTTGTTTTAGCCTTCTTAGAAGTGTTAATTTCCTGTTTTGCATCTTTTTGAAAATGTTAATTTATTGTTTTAACCTTCTTGAAAATGTTAATTTCTTGTTTTCCATCTTTTTGAAAACGCTCAATTCTGGTTTTACACCTTCTTGAAAGTGTTAATTTATTGTTTTGACCTTTCTGAAAGTCTTAGTTTCTGGCTTTGACTGCTTTTGAAAATGTTATTTCTAGTTTTGATCGTTTTGAAAAAGTGAATTTCTAGAAAAGGCACTTTTCTAAGCCATTCTTTCCATAGTTTCCCAGTTGGGAATAGGTTAAAACGTGTAATATGGGAGGCTGTTGGCAAGTTTTACATGATGCAAATACAAGATTCTATTCCGGTTTGAAACACGTGCGACCGGTATTTTATCCTTTGAAACACTTGTAATTTATGACATTTTGCACGTTTTCAGAGACGCATAAAAAGGATTTAAATATAAATAGAACATTTTGCACCTATTCAAAATTATGAAAATATGAGATTGTGCACCTTTTAAAATCAGTGTAAATCATACCAACTGCACAAAAAGATACCCGCCAAGTCAACTTTCTTAGGATTTTCAAAGATGGAAAATTTATTATTGAATCTTATGCTACAATACGCCCTTTTGCTGCTTAAGTTTTGCTGTGCACTTTCATTTTATTCAGTGCTAGAGCCCATCTCTCTCTACCTTGCCCACGTCCACACTTTTACTTTCGTACTTGAATCCATAACTCTCGTCTGCACCACCACTGTGCCTTTGTCTTTGACTTTGCTTTAGTGTTGTTTACGACTGAGACTTTCCAGGGCGGCAGCAAACAGGAGTGGAGTGGACATTGCATTGTAATGCAATGCATACAGGCACTAAAGACATTGAGACAGTGGCGGAGGACGGACAGGAAGGAACAACTCGGGGAAAATCTTTTGTTGAGAACCCAAACCAAAAGTTCTTGTCGAAAAGTATAATGGCAATGATCAGAGTAATGCTCTCTCACACATAAAACATCTCTCTTCAATTCAATCCTCCAACAACTAAACTTTTTCTTCCTTTCCCTCTCTTGTCTGTCCTTCCTTTCCTTCTGTCACTATCACCAGCGGCGTATCTACGAGACATTATTTACCTATGAATAGGGAGAACAGAACCAGCGAAATCTAAGCTTACGTATTTCGTAGTTTAAGTTTTGCAAAGTTGTATTTACAATAAATGAAGTTGTTCATTTTATATTTATGGATATTAGGTTGCTTTCTCTAATAAAAAATAAAGCAATCAACTTGAATAGCGCATTTGTAATCTACACCGTTTTAACCTTTTCAAAACGTAATGTCCTTAGTTTTGAATGTTTTTGAAACAAGGGTAATTTATAGTTTTTTGACCTTTTGAAAGTATTACTTACTAGTTTTGAAAACGTGTTATTACTGGTTTTGACAGTTTTGAAAAAGTGTTATTTACTAGTTTTGACCGTTTTGAAAAAGTGTTATTTAGTAGAATTGACAGTTTTGAAAAAGTGCTACTTACTAGTTTTGACAGTTTTGAAAAAGTGTTATTTACTAGTTTTGACTGTTTTGAAAAAGTGTTATTTACTAGTTTTGACCGTTTTGAAAAAGTGTTATTTATTAGTTTTGACCGTTTTGAAAAAATTTATATAATTAAACACTTTTTTAAATCATTTTTTCCATGGTTCCTCAGTTTCGAATAGCGTGCCTGTTGTGAGTATGGCTCAATTTTAACGGCAGGTTTTGGCATTGCATCATTTTTAAAACTAATTTTTGAAGGAATTTGCTAATTTTTTGAAAACAAATTTTCAGTTGTCATCATTATTTAAGAAACAGTTAATGTGGAATCTCAATTTTATGCACAAATTAACGTTCAACGGATTTTAATGTAAGGAACGACCCATTTGGCCTTTGGCCTACAGCTAGATACGCTGCTGCATCTGACAGGCAGCATTTCTGCCTGTCTGACTGACTGCCTTCCTTTCTTCTTATGTTTGTGTGTGTCTTGCGACTGCCTGTCTGTCTATCTCTCTCTCGCTGTCTTTTCTTTATTCTCTGGAAATTATTGTGATTGTCAAAATGTTCACTTATTTTCAAACTACTGCTCCATATGTCCAACGACATTAAATGCCGTGCAAGACTGGGCCTTAGGGTGGACATTCTGGCTCAGATTTGGGCTGCGGTCCCAATTGTCTGCTACACTGTTCCTTTGAGTGTTTATATGGCAATATAGCTTTGACAGACTAAGCTAGTTATTGCAATAGAAGAAAAACGTAACTTTATTACACTAATGCTACGCTTACTACACTACTTTGAGCTACAGCCACCTTTTAGCTGCCTATCTATATACATATAAGGCATATATAGTGCACAATTCAACAGTCACATAAATATTAGCAATTTGCGTTCCTAAAAACTGCTGTAAATTGCCTGTAAAATAAATGCAGTGACTCTGAAACTGGAACCAGCTTAGAACCCGAGCCCGTATCTCCTCAACTCCTTTGACGATTATTTTCTGTGCGTAAAACATGTCCCTTGCCATGGGAAAGCTCGGTTTTAAGCAATCAATCATTCCTGGTTACGAATATAAATACAACTTTGTAGATGTATGTATTTTCTGCTTCCTTCAAGCGTAATTACTTTCATTTATACATTATACAGTACTATATCAGTATTCGTTCAGGTAGGCCGGTAGCTTGGGAAGCTGAAAACTGAAAGGGGAAGGTGTCGGGAGCATTATGAAAAAACACGTTATAAATTAGTTTGCTCGAGATTTTACGGGAGATAATAATTGGAGGTTAATGAGAAGGCTTAATCAAAACGAAAGGCAGTAGCGGGGTGCCAGCCTGGCGAGTGCTACTGGCTATCACTTTCTTACAGAATAAAATGAAAAATACTCTGACATGAAGCGTAGTGTACCAAATTAGTTACATCCTAAAATGTTTAAATGTTAAAATAAAAAATTGCGCCTTCCGCTTTTAATTGTGTGGAAATGTGAAGCAAAAACTTGTTGCTATTTTTTAAGCAAACTTTTAAATGGGGGAAGAAATTTTATACAGTCCAGCATCCAGCTGATCAATGACAGACACCCTCGTTCCTTAGAGATGGTAGGTCCCATTTTCCAAGAGCTTTGTCTACAGATGTCGTGTCATTTTTAACCAGTGCAACGGTAGGTAGGTTAATTTTATTCGAATATGAATGCAAGGTGTGTTGATTGTAATTTAAATGTAAGATTTGATTTGATTAATCGTGAGGATATTTCAATTAGCAATTTTCAAAACGGACTGCCTTTTACATAATTTTAGAATCTGTTTTTAGACCACATCAAATTTGCCAAAGGCCCTTCAACAATCAAGCCTGGTAGAATTATTCCATGCTATTTGTGTTCCATTTCCCGTACATTGTGGGCAGCAACGCCCGCAGCCTAAGTTGTAAACCGTATTTCCAAGAACATTTC
Source organism: Dicyrtoma fusca (assembly GCA_034695205.1). Lineage (NCBI taxonomy): Eukaryota > Metazoa > Arthropoda > Collembola > Symphypleona > Dicyrtomidae > Dicyrtoma > Dicyrtoma fusca. The sequence continues at coordinate 1,046 of JAQFZC010002496.1, read as the reverse complement.
TTCTGAAGCACCAGCCGAGTGGAGCCAGGTCTCGAGGCTCCTTCACATCACGACGGGGGCAACGCATAGGACAAGTGTGTGGAAAGAGGCGACTGGGTTGTCCGTAAACCTTGACAGAATTATGAATTATTTTTAAATATTTGTAAGCAAATTTTGTTAAGCAAGCAAGGCCCGCCCTTTTATGATTATAATCGTCAAGTAATTACCTATAATACAATAATAATATGTACGTACCTTCCCGTAGCATCCGGGACAAACACAGTAGTTTGACATTGTGACTAAATGCTATTTTCTTCAATAGAAATAATTTTGATTTTAGTGGTGAGCTTTGATTGGTAGTCCGAAGGTTAGGATTTTGTTTCGTGCCGAAAGAATCAAAACTTAATTTAATAAATTTAAATAGGTGCTTGAATATTTTTAAAATTGCATGATTTTGTTCGAATTTGAACGTCGGTGTCCAATTTCGAGTCCGTACTGCACTGCTACTGTTGTACCGGCGCGGCGCGGCGGTTTGAAGACAAAAACCAAGTTAGTCAAGTCAAGAAAGGTGAAGCCAATTAAATTAGATTTCTTATATAAATTTTATTTGTTTTTTTACGCAATTCAACAACACGATTTTATTATTAATTTTATAATAAATTCTTACGCCAATAGTTTATTCAGTATGCTTTACTCTCATTCAATATTTTGTATTCATTTTTGGAAAGGAAAATTAAGTATTTTAAAACAGTTAACTAATTAACCTCCAAGGGAACCCGGGAATAATCTGGAGAATACAGCTTTTTTCATTCTTATCATTCGTATTCTAAATGCTTTTGCTTTAGGCCTTTGCCTTCCAACTATTGCATTATAACAGTTGGCAATTTGGCCAATGTGTTAAGCAAAAGTTTTCTTACATTGTTTAAAAACTTTTATATCACAGTATCATTTTTGCTCGTTTTTAAACTCAAAGTTCTTTTTTAAAAGGGCATGTTACAGATTGAAGTTGATGTTCTGATGCTATGGCTTTTTAAATAGCGTTAGCGGCAGCTGCTTACTAACAACTT
>JAQFZC010002495.1:0-22810 GCA_034695205.1 Dicyrtoma fusca | reverse complement strand
TCAGTGGAAATATCTTAAATACACGCATTCGACGAATAGGTTGTAACTTGGATTTTTGAAAGATGCTTTTGTTTAAATTATACCGTTTATTTTGTGATCCAAGGAAGTACTTTTGGTACCGAAAGATATTTAAAACTTTATAAATATAACTTATACTAAAAATCTCAATCCCTTGTAAGTGGATTTTTAATACCGCACAGAGGTTCATAGCTAAATAGTATTTCCGTACGAACTCAAGTATGATAGTTATAATTCTTATATAGGGCAGATGCAGCCGTTTTGTCGCATTGCGCAGAGTACATAATTGCTGAAGATATCATTGTTTGGGGGTAAATTTCTAAATACATATGTATATCGTACCTTTATTTTAATTTTGAATTGATATCGGTGAAGGATCTTTCCATTCTTCATTCTCTTTTCCTATTCATCATAATTCTGTACAGTTTATTCAAACTTTTGCTTTTAAGCCTCTCTCTCCCTACTAGTCACACTAGTTCATAAAAATGCACTATTTGTTACTAACAGTGTACATTCTATCAGCCGAGCCATCAGTGACGAGGTGTAGGAGTGTAATAAGTTCTGAGTGTAATAAGTTCTCTGGAGATAAAATGACGACTGAATTAGTACTGACATGGCAGGTATTTCAAAGACTCAAAAACTGACTTTAGCTACAAATATTGTTGCGGTATCAAAGAAATTAATTGTTTACTGCTTGCACGTAAACAGATACATATAGCATGCTAGCTGATAGGGTTTTGCGCGATTGGGACGATAACTGTCAGATACTCGTACTTTTCTATAATTTTGCAAGTTGTAACGATAAGATTCTTTTTACAGGGCAGACGCTCCAATTCTGGGATCGATGGTTCGTTAGTAATTTATCGTTTTAACTATAAGCTTAATGATACTTTTATCGTTAAAAATATACAGAATTATATTCGAATTACTTGTTAGAATACGAAATTTCAATCTAATTCTCATTTGTTGTACGTAGTGGGAACACTGCATTGCTGACGAGTTCATTCTCGGGTAATTAAAATCATTTACAGGGAATTTGTATTCGTTTTTGTGTCTACTAGAACTTAATGCTTTTTTAAAGGACACAGTGAGCCCCACAGTTAATATGTACCTATGTATTCTGTAATACATTAAGGCGTAACAACTGTTATTTTAACAGTTTTTTGGCGACAGTTGACATTTTTGACTGTTTCAACTTTAGAAGTTTAGATTAACTCAAGGCTCACCAAGTTCACGAGTAAGAAAAAAAAATAGAAGGCCCTTTCATGCTTTCCTTGTTCTAACCTACCAGCACTTTTGAACAATTCAACTAAAACTTCAAAATTTCAGTGAAACAACACCTAAAAGCACCTTGGTGACCCCTGAGAACAACTAAAGTTGAAGTAGTCTAAAATTTCAATTGTCGCAAATAACTGCTATAATATTGGTTGATACGATAATCTGGGGGGAACCTTCAGAAACATAGATACCTTAAAGACTGTGGCACGCACTGTGTATATGGGTCTACCACAATGAAACCTTCCGTATACTACGGACGAATATTTTTGTCCGGATTACGGACCGGACCATCCGTCAAATAACTTTCTTCCGTATCCGTCAGCGCACTATCACATTGAACTTTACCCGTAATTACCGATCAAGGGTCAAACAAGGAATTTGAATTGGGAAAGCTCACAAAAAACCGGCCCGTTACCCCAACGGATTCTAAATTTGTTTCCGTTTCCGTTTGACGGACCAAAGTTGAATCCGTAAATTCAGTTTCAACTTTGCTTCCGGAAGCTTTCTGAGTACGGATGAGGGGACCTGTATAGCTCGGAGGGGTGTCAATGTGATAAGTGTCTACGGATACCGACCAAATTTTGTACGGAGGTAGAATCCGATGTATGGATGGTGGCAATGTGATAAGTCCATAATAATTATATTGGCATTTTGGATTTACCTAAGTTGGCGATTGTTATACTTTTGTTTTCTATTTAAAGCCATATTTTATTTTTCGTTCTTTCGTTCTCTAATTATTTTGACTTTTGTTTTGCAAATTTTATAAAGGTGATACTTTTAGTTTAATGAGTATAACTACTTATTCCTGTTCATACCTTACCTTGTTTTGTTTGTGGGTATTGTTTTGTTTGCTTACTTCTATAGGTGAAAGTGGGCAAAAACACGGAGTAAAGCTACTTTTCACCTGGTTAATACATACACACTTGTTTTCTAGTATACATACGTACAATTTTGTTTTTGAAATTGGTCTATTGTTTTGTTGGGAGTGTAATTGTAATGTTTTGGTGCAAAGCAGTAGTTTCTTGTAGATCTTCTGGATAAATAATGACGTTCACTCTACTCTGTTCCAGTGTTAGTTTGATGACCGGATACATTAAGACATTTACTCACGCCTTTGCATTTTACAGTTAATTGACACTGGTTGAGTCCTTTCTGTGCTCCATGACTTCCTTCCCTGATGCATTATTTACTGCTTTCTTTTCGTTTTCTCTTCCCGTCTATTGCTTTCCGTAGACACTACTTAAAAAGTGGGTTGGCCTGTGACTTTCTTTCAGCTCCGCATGTTACGTTTCTTTAGTAGTCGTAGTGCGGGTTCACTGTGGGCGTCAGAGTGTCCTGTATGTTTGTAATTTATTTAAAATTCTAATGGTGTGTATAGATACGATGAGAAAGGTAATACTCGCGGGACGATCGAAATTGAACCACCAACACCAACTCGACTTAAATGGGAATTGCCAGCTGAGTGTTTGGAGACAATTGAGTTTTCTTCCCAGAGTGCTTTGGCATTACTGAATGACGTGGATTTGAAATTATATGTACACGAGCACTACGGCAAAGGCTTCATGAAAACTTGTCGTGCTAGTCCGGACGCTTTTATTCAAATGGCTCTGCAGTTAGCTTACTATCGTGTATGTCTTTAAGTTTTGTTCATTGTTATTATATTGGATTCCTAGGGATCGTTTCAACTTATGCGTACCACCCATGTTAGAATATTATTTCTAATGAGTTCGACTATGTTTACAGGATGCGGGCAAGTTTCGTTTAACATACGAAGCTTCTATGACAAGACTTTTTAGGGAAGGTAGAACTGAAACGGTGCGCCCTTGTACTATTGAGTCCAGTGATTGGGTGAAAGCCATGGAAAATCCAGCTAGCTCGGTAAGCTTTGACTTTTACAAAGGTTTTTAAAGTATGGTCTATGCGCAATTATAAAATAATCTCATTAGTGCTTAACTTTAAGAAATTTTGTATTGTAAGCTTGTGATTAATTATGAACTTTGCAGCAACAAGAAAAGATTCAGTTGCTGCAAAAGGCGTGTGGACAGCACCAACTTGGCTACCAGGATGCTATGTGTGGAAAGGGAATTGATCGTCATTTGTTCTGTTTGTACGTTGTATCAAAGTACCTGGAAGTGGACTCTCCATTTTTGAAAGTAAGAGCACTTGATTAGAGATCAAGCTTCGTATAAATACGTGTCATTTGGCCGTGTTTCGCTGATTGACTCGTAGCTAATGAGCTATATAATATTATGTATTTCAAAAATTTAGGAAGTATTAAGTGAACCATGGAGATTGTCCACTTCACAAACACCCCATGGACAGACTTCTAAATTGGATTTGAAGGCTCATCCAGATTGTATTTCCGCTGGTGGTGGATTTGGTCCCGTGGCTGACGATGGATACGGTGTGTCATACATTGTCGCAGGAGAAGACATTCTCTTTTTCCATATCTCGTCAAAGAAGAGCTCACCCGAGACTGTAAGCGTAAAACAATAAAGTTACGACTTATTTCCCAGTCAAAAAATCGCGAAGAAGATTATATGTGACATTTTTGATTGATTATTTTTTCAGGATTCGTCAAGATTTGCCCGAAATATTGAGCGAGCTTTGCATGATATGAGGGAACTTTTTTCAAAACCCAAAGCCAGCAACGGAGTGGAGAAGTCAACAAGTAACAATGCAGGGGGCGGTGGTGATTCGTAAATAGCCAGTTTCACTTGGTGTCTTACACAGATTGGAACGTTTCATCAGGGGAAGTTAGATATTATTCATGCAAAAATAGAAATCCTAATAATAATTACTATTGTGTTAATAGCGTAAGGAAGTGTACTGTTCGCAAATACATACAAGATTTAGTTGGTGATCTATTGTCTGTGTTGAGTGGTCATACTGTGTAGATGACGCTTTTTTTAGTCCGCGGAACTTACGTTACTTTACCTACTATACAAACGTATGCAAGTACTTGTGCTACTTTAATCACAATCTGTATTTAGCGTAAGGAGCACTGCTTGTTAAGATTGTTTTATCGTAACAATTCTACTGTAAGATCCATTCAGTCTTTAATATCAATGCATCGCAATGTAGAATTAAATAATTATAAGATACATATATAATGTGGAGGGTTGAAAAAATTATATAAATTATTGTATTCCGCATCCATTTTGAGTAATTCAACTCACAACCGCAACATAGTTCAGTCCAGAGTTTCGGGACGTTGGATGATATCGTCGTAAGTAATCATTGAATCTAATAGATAAACACGAAGGCTACCCAACGAAAACTTGAAATTAATTAATTATGGAATTATGTATTAAGACTCCGTTGAGCGGATTACATAAGCTCAATAAGCCATCTTTAAAAGCCAATTAAATAGCGATCCGTTTTTTGGTTTCCTCCAGTTAATCTTTAATTTTTGTTCTTAGAAATAATATAATATATAATAATGGTTTTACGTAATACTATATTCTAGCCAGGTAAAATGTCGTAGACACAAACATAAGTAAAAATAAATGGTTATTAAAATTTGTCAGATTTATTAATCCGTTTTCCTGGTTTCGTGAAGTTACATAATTTATTTACAGTTAACGTATTTTACGTGGCATTAAACTTTGTGCCCGTCATTCATGCCCATGCAATTCGTCATTTTAACTTTTAATCATTTGAGTAAATTACTCCTGAAAACTATAGCATTCAATGTTTTTATAAGGTGTGAAAGGATTCATCAAAATTGAATGCAAACAATATGTGCATATGAAATTCCAAATTTATAGGTTGAAATTACTTTGTCCAATTATTCCAACGGTACTTGAAAACTCACAATAACTCTTTTGAGTGTCGCATAACCGTACTTTGAAAAATATGAAACCTTGATTGAAAAGTTGAATAATAGTTTCATTGAAGGATGGTTGTCAAAGGACTTTTATGAAAGGCTGCGAATGTGGATCTTTGTACTGTAAACTACTTTGAACGTAGTACGAGATGAGGAGTTTTTCCGAGCAGAGGAAGTCACACATGTAATTTCAGCCACTGAAAATAGTAAAGAATTCAAATGGAGATGAAATAACTAAGTAGGTAATCCGATTGCGTGACGTGATGCTGTCAGCAAACCAGTGATACTTGAGCCATTGCATGCCGCAAGTTTCGATGACAAAAGAATAGACTAGGTCTACGTTGTACCTCTACAGAGCATGACATTTGCATGAACTCACCTTTTAGTGCATTCTAATAACACTGAATGGCCCAAGGTGAAAAAATACCCAAACCAATGATTTCTGATGTAAAAAGGTCAAAATTAATAAGTTATCAAAAGTAGCCACAACTTCGTTTCAAAAATAGTTGTCACATTGAATTGAATCGAACGGACAGCTCAAAGCTTCCCAAACATGAAGCACCAGCAGATCCTTTCCATAAACAGTAAATATTTGGTCATTCCACGAAACAAAATTTGAGTGCCACACTTACGATAAGACTGACAATAAGAACCACACCGTCACTCCTATGCTCCAGAAAGTGATAGACTAGCATTGGTGGACAGTTTATAAATACGGTTTTACTATGGTGTATATACAGTTGACGGAGTACAGTAAAATATTTTTTCCCAATAAATAATTCAAAGCATATTTTAAAAAACAGATAGAGTTACCAGTTCGGAAGGACATTTTTTGGCTCCGCAACCGGTCTCACCGGGGTGGGTGAAGAGTGTGCGGGAATAGAAGCCAATGAACCGCTGTAGCTACACAATAAAAACGACGACGGAGTGTCCATTATTTCTTGTCAACTTTGACATTCAGTTAATGCATGGCGTGGGTCCAGTGGATCCCTCTACGACAGCAGCCAACTCATGACTAAAATTATTCAAACGACTGCTCATACTCTCGGAATACTAATACTATTGACTCGAACATGGACCGTTGCGGATATTCCCGATCATTTCTTTAGACTTCCACTCCTGGGTCAGTACAGTCAGTTTCAGTTCAACTATATCTATTCTTTACACAAGTTCCAATCTAGCAATTGTACAAAAATTCGGTATCAAGTCTGTTTTAATAATTAAGTGAAAGCTTCACTCGATCATAAATAATTGATAAAGTAGTATCACTGAAATGTTTTAAAAAAATGGGATTCACACTATGTCAGCTGCTTTGTTTCTTTTGTAGGAACTCCTGCGTCTGTTGTAAGTTCAGGGAGTTACCACGTGAGAGATGAGAGGGCAACTTTGCTGGAGCCTTTGGAAGTTCATTCCAGCATTCGAGCTGATACCAATGGTGGGATGTGTGAGGGGGCCTGCATCAGCTCCAGAGCTTGTAATTATTATGGAGGACAGTCAAAAGGAGTTTGTATCAATGGGAATATTTGCTGCAAATGTAACTAATTCATTTTATTTTGTTTTAAGCTGCTAAGCTATGTAATATGTACCTACAGATAAGCATGACAGTGACTTAAAGGTATTTATATTTTTCGTTGTATCTTAGTTGAGAGATCCTGTGACGGAGTTTCCAGGGAAAAAATCTCATTCTTCTCGTCTCCAGGTTTCCCAACTTTTGCTAACGAGAGCTTTGAATGCAGTCATTTTATTTATCCTAACGAAGATGTCTGCTCACTAAGGTTTACAATCATACAAGTTTGTTTCTCCCCATTTCATAATTTTCTTTGATATTTCATCATTATATTTGTGTTCTAGAGTTGACTTTCTAGAGCTGAATATCTCCAGAGGGATGCGATTTGCCGGGGGTATTCACAAATGCTTGACGGATAGCATTTACGTCCTGAATGCGTTGAATGGTCCCCATGATTCTCTTTGCGAATTTCAAAACTATTCCGGTAATTATTCTAATTATAATAAATGAAGGTAGCTCAAGGCTGGAGTTTTAAAATAATTATTGTTCATTCTATGAATTGTGGACATCTAAAGACATATCGAATTTTATAAACAGCTGTATTTTGGGTAAATCCTAAGAATCCAAAGCCGGTAGATATTCTTTTTGTAGTGCAAAGTGAATCGAGTAGATGGAGAATTCGAGTCACTCAAATGAATTGCAAGAAGCTTCCCGATTGGAAAAGTAAAGCGCTTTTAATTTAATTACTACAACTTTAGTTTTTATTTCTGTTGCGTGTCGTTAATTTTGTTTTTCAATGTAAGAAATGTTCATTTATTCGAAATTTTTATTACAATATTAAAATTATAGATGAGCCCAACTGTGGACGCCAATTATTATTTGACTCTGAACGGGAAGAGGATAACGGACATCATGATGGTTTACTGGTTCAACCAAATGATTCTTTAAGAAGCTTAGATTATCAATTTGACGGTCAACATATTAGTTCGTATATCGTGAATGGGCAAAATGCCGAAGGCCGAGAGTTTCCATGGTATTTGGAGTTTGGGTCTCTTTTAGTTTCAAAAAATTTGAGGACGATGTAAATTATTCTAAACTAATTTTGACGTTAAACTTTACTTAATAGGCAAGCAAGTGTTCAAGCAAACTCGAAGCATAGATGCGGCGCCACCATTCTTAATGAATATTTTCTCCTAACGGCTGCCCATTGCTTTGCTGGGTGCGTTTATGTTTTGTATATGTAATTGTACACCAAGTAAGCGTGACTGCTTTGTTTGTTTTATGATTTAAAAAATGTTCAGTTAAATTCAAATGTCATTTAACCATTAACAGACGAGTGTATGAGTCGCCGGATAAATTAAGAGTGGTGGTCGGTGATTTAGTTCTGGATTCAGATGCAGACGGGGGAAGCCCACAGATTGTCCAAGTAGACAGCGTCATTCTAAATTTCAACTACAAATCATTTCAGACGCACGTAAACGACATTGCGATAATAAAAGTAAAATCGAGGATAATCTATAATTCTGCTGTTCAACCCATTTGTTTGCCTCCAAAAGGTTTATTACAAAAATTATACTTTTTTCTATTACGGAGTTACATATTATTGAATAGGCACCAAAACTATTTTAAAATTTTTCGTTTCTATCAAAAGAAGTTTCTATCTTCATTACTTATCACAGATTTCCCAACAAATAACAAGCCCGCTCTAGTATCTGGTTGGGGAAGATTGAATGCAACTCATCCTCAGCCCATGTCTCCTACCCTGCAGAAATTAAAAATGGACATTGTCCCGAATAAAGAATGCAAAGAAATGCATTTGAAAGAGATCGCCAGGGTATCAAAGAAGAATTTAACAGACACTATTTCTTGGTTAGGCACCTCCAAACAGCAGCTTATGGGTCATACCAACAGTCAAATTTGTGCAGTGTCATCCGTCAACACCACTGTTTGTTTTGTAAGTGTCTATAATTTATAAATAATTGTAAACTTCCCCCCATTTACACTGCCAATATCTCATCATACGCCACCGAATCCCACCCAGAAAGCTACAGAAATCTAGTTTGTCATTTGTATGCAGCTACTCTTATTTAGGTACTGATATCCCATTTAATCTATTCCTGTACAAATTAGGGGTCTTTCAAGTATGGCGTCATAGAATCGAATTTTTAAAAATTCTAAAACGGCACATTTTGCACTTTTTTAAATAATTCAAATTCTTGCATGTTTTGCAAAGTCACGTAGGCATTATGTTTGTCGACTTTTTTTCAAAATATTATCATTACATATTTTACTGTTATTTTACATTAAACATTATTTTGTCCTTTGACCAAAGCGGATTCCAAAACGATAAATCCTATGACATCGTATTTGCAAGGATCCGTATGTCTGCACTGTATCAAATTATCTTTCACAAAAGGCATTTGCAAAATTACCAATTTTGAACAACACCAAATTGCAATGAGAACACCATGCGAAGTGACATGCAATTAGCAACGCACATCGTCACTTTAAGAATGCAACCAAGTCCATCTCCGTACAATACACAGGCATAATATGTGGCATGGAATCATGTTTAAAATTTGTGGCATCGGCTCGGCACTACTTACCTACAAGCATTGGCAATAAGGGAAATGAGTTGAAGAATTCCTTTGTATTCCAAGTGTCTATGGTTTATCCTTTAATGTTTATACCTGTGCTCCCATATCAAACGGCCATGAGATTTAAACAATGCCTTGTTGTACCTCTATTTGACTACTTGCCTGTATGGCAGAGTATAGAAATTTATTACAAATTACAATGTAGATTAAAGATCGATTAAAATGCAAAAAATTCAAAAATAGGGCAAACGATGCTCTTACAACCATAAATAATATGTAGTACAGCACCAGCCAACAAGGAAAAAGATAATAGGGCAGTAGTAACGATTAGTTACTACTTTTGAAATGCATGGTTACTGTTGCTATAGTGATTTGCTTGTGGGGTTGGAATGATGTGTAATTTTATTTTTGTATTATGACAAAGGGTGACAGTGGTGGCGGCTTGGTGATTCAAAATGAAGATGACGGGCGTTTTACTCAAGTCGGAGTCGTTAGCTATGGATTAGGTGCTTGTGACATCACCAGTACCACTCCAGTGGCATTCAGTCGAGTCTCTGAATATCTTCAATTCATTGCAATTGCGACCAGTTCAGAATAATTTTTTGTTATTACTTTGATATTATAATCATGAACTGAATTGCGGATAACAACCAAAGTCGATAATCGCAACCTTCTTTTTTTCTCGCATGAATACACAAATTTTCCGTTTGATTTATGACCTAGTGCAGTGGGTTGGTTGTAGCCTGTGATCCGCATTTCAGTCAAACACTATACTTGCTAAAATTCTAGATGCTTGTATTTTTTTAATTTTAAGCGTGTACCTGCAACAAATATTTAGGTAAATATTCCACTTTTAGCATTTGATATGCTAATTGAACCTTTGTAGAACATAATTGTACGGGGTACATATTTATTGTAATCCTTTTCATGCATCACCAAGATTTTGATTACCTGAAGGTGTCGTATGCAGAAAATGTATGTTTAAAATGTTTGGACTGGCTGCGGGTAGCAAAGACAATTAATTTTGCCAAATATAAAATCTAAATCTTTGAACACATTATGAATGACCTTATAATAATCTTGTAATGTTTGTATGGATGTTACAGTCAAATGTTTTGAATAAAATCAACAGTTTTTTTAATTAAAATCTATAACCTGACCAAAGGTCTCCGTTGTATGTATTAATGTAGAATCTGATTCGACACCGGAATCGGAAGAATATGTGATTAAAATACCTACTCGAATTACGCCAATGCACACGTACCAATATTAGAATCTATAGTAACGTCCAATGTCAATGGAAATACCGACGTTGTTTTACGAAGCGATTTATCCACAATCTACTATAGTACCTATATGGACGGACCAGGTCGGAACGTCTGTAGGCTGGCTGTATACATATTATACAAGTCAGTGACATGAATGAAGATGATCAGAAAATAGACAAATACAGAAAGGATTGAGCGCAGCAGAACAGGGCAGAGGGGACATGATCGTGTCTGCTTCATTTGATACTGATGAACACAAACACATACATACCTACATACATAATATATTGAAGCAGCACTAAATAATGATTTGATTCATTTTTCAACCATTCAGTTCCATACATTACATTTTTATAGATTCATACAAACCTCAAAGATTTATATCGATAGCTGCACAGTGAATTAGATTTGAATTGGCTGCGAACATCAACACGAATGAGAATATGGGATTTGGCTATTTGGTTTATTCATTTTAGGATGACAGTCTGTGAGAGGTCTTTTTACGTATTAAGTACTTGTCACCAACAATTTGTAGGCAGCACGAGCATGTATTGACTAAAACAGGTAGCTTACTATATATACATATATATGCATAGATATACCGAATTTATTTGCATGATGCCCTAGCATTGGATATGAATTTGGATTTGGAGGATGATGAATTGTATTTATTTTCTGTGTAATCCGCACAGCCACTACACTGTGCCTGCTCTGGTTCCACGGAGTTGTCCAATGGAGCCAACAAGCCAAGTCAAGTCAAGGTAGGACAGAGACAGACAGGCTGGGCGAAGGATATGGATTTGCAACAAATAAACACGAGAGAACTGAAACGAAAATGACACAGAGACAGAGACCATACAGAAGATACGCATCTAACATTAAGCTTGGGCTTTGCTTTAAGGTCTCGTAATAATAGTGTATGGATGGCAAGTTAAAAAAAATTGTGCCCTATTTCCTAGGCATTGTTTAGAACGTGGAGCATCCAACGCTGCTGCACTTGTAGTTATGGCGTAGATGCCTAGATACTATACCATGTATAAATATATGCAGTTTGGCAAATCGGTTACTCTCATTCCCTTGTGACTCTGTTTGTATTTGCAGTACATTAAATTCCGAACTAATCGTAAGCAGATGAGCTACGTCGTTGAATTGGAATGGTTTCACGTATAATAATTATATATGAGATTAGCAATGTTTGGGACCAAGTCTTGATCACCGTCAATTTCCATTGTGAGAGTGAGCGTGTGACGATGAGGATGAGGTGTAGAGATGATGAGGACTGAGATTCCACCTGAGCACTCAGTCCACTCCACTGGGACACAATATGCACTCACCTTTAGGTCTCCATCACCCATCTGATCTCGTGAGTCTCAATTCTGAAAGTTGGCGTTGGAGTTGGAAGGAGAACAAAATAAATAACAAATAGATGGTCTGTCATAGTAATAAGTTGGTTTGGGTTTAGTAGTCAAAGTGGTTGGACAGGGTCGGCGGGGCGAGAAGCAACAACAGCCAAAGAGCAACAACAAACGATTCCTCTTCTTAAAGACGTACTTGTATATATATATCTTTTGACACAATAACGAGGCAAGCTCAGATCAACACTGCACTATACTGTCAGCCTCATCCATGCATTTTCTTTTCACTCACTAAATACTTACATACCGACGTTGCTAGAATCCACAATCGAATTCAGAAATTAAAGCAGACACTACAGACAGGGAATAATAATTTATCAAATTGAGTTCAACTTTTCTTTGCAGAGAGGAGTCAGGAAAAAAAAAATTAAACTAAATTACAAACTAGTCAACAAAAACCATTTAGAATAGAAGACCAACGACTAATGTCCACTACTGTCAGAGTAGGACTGGGACTAAGAGAAGGTACATACAAAAGGGTGTATGTGTCTTTTTAGTGCATCTTTGTTCCTTTTCATTTTACTCACAGATTATCCTCCTATCAACGAGTCAATCAAATCAGTCCATAAGAATTCCTTCGTCACATCATATCTGGATTGAGCTTATACCTACTTAACTCATGTATGTGCATTAATAACTGTCGATTGTCATTCCGATTCAATTGATTACCAGTAATCAAGCCCATCTTCTTTTCCAATTCGTCTCAAGTGTTACACTTTTTTTTGTTTTCCGCTGATGGTATTTATTTTTGTTTGTCACTATTATTACTATCATCAGCATCTAGTTGTTGTTTATTAATTTATTCATTTACGGTGTATTCATTCTCGTGAGAGCATTGTTTTGGGCGGGACAGTGATCGGGCGGTTGGTGGGTCTGTGTCATCGGTCGGTCGGCCGGCAGTGTGTGTGTATCATTTATAGAGAGAATCTCTTTTTATTGTCCTTTGGTGCTCATGCAACAAAACCAAGAGTTACTCTCTTCATCTCCTTCTTCCTCCATTGCCCTCTCTTCCTGGCCTGTCAGTCCGTCTAGTTGTGGTTGTGGTAGGACGGAGTGGTTATACAGAAATTACCCAAGATTCTGGGGCAATCGCATACATTTTAGTTGGTAGATCAATTTTGTGGACAATCAAAGGATGAGACATAAACATGCTGGAGATGGATCCATTGCAAGTTTTTGGACGGTCCTTCTGTAAGTAATTTACTTGAAATTAAATCTACTACAAAATTATACCATTTACATTTACAAGCCTACCAGTAGTGGAATCTAACTCAATACATAGTATTAAAATAAAACATTGTACTATTTAGTAGGCATACGAGTGATTTAACTGCTGACGGATAGACTGTTTGTTAAAACACTAGTGCTAAAACAGTAGTTTTAGTAATTAAGAGCAATCATTTTGTAATGCATATTTACTAAATGTTTTTTTTTATAATTTCCACTGTCCGGTGTACAGATGTTTTGCATTTACCTCCTTACCAAACCATTCACACGCTTTTGAGCCCGATGCGGAGGTTTTATTTCCAGGTAATGTCTTCTGTTCAGTTTGTATTTTTGGAAACATTTACGTAATTTCCCATTAAAAAACAAAAATTGCCAAGGATTATATTAGTGGTGGTCGTAAACCTTCGCTAACTAGTAAGGAGCATGTTTAATTGACAGAATTAATTACATTTTTTTTTGTTCAACTCCGGTTGTGCCTTACTTCAGAACGGAAAGGACCTCCAATGAAAGAATTTGACGGAGATGATGACTTGGGAAGCTTGAAAAATAGTACAGAAAGGATTGTGAGCAGTCAGGGAATTAGCGGCGAGGCGGCGTCACTCTTATTTAATGACAGACATTTGAGCGGAGGTCAAGACTGCGGCGGTGTTTGTGTCCATCCGAATACTTGCACTCGTCTTGGTGGTTCAGTTAAAGGCGTTTGCGCTCGAAACGGTGGACTCTGTTGTATTTGTGAGTGGAATTTTTGACCATTTTCGGTAATACAAGTAATAGAGCAGTTCGGGTTGGTAGTGCTAAAGCAACTTTAAAAAAGGAAGTCAAAAACTTAGTTTCAAATCTCTGATTATACGTAACACTACATATAACATATAAAGTATAGGGACCTGCTTGACAGTCAGAATGTACGACGCTTTGATATTTTAGAAAAGAGAAGCACATCGTGATAAAAATACATCATTGACATTATTGTAATTTGTGAGGTGAATGCACCGTGTGCACTGGATCCCAACGATTCAATGATAATATATTAATTAAAATAAATGAATGTATATTATATTAATTAATTACCTAGTTGACAGAACCTGTAATCAAGTGTCTAAAGAATTGACGTCGTACTTTCACTCACCTGGATATCCCGGACCAACTGTCGGGACTCTGGTGTGTCAGCACGACATCATTGTTCTTCCTGGTGTTTGTGGCATTCGGTGATTAATTTAATTGTTGACCGCAAAATATCTTCTTGATTAACTGCCTATATTAATTAAGCTCGATTGCCTCTTTTATTATTATCAGCATTTCATCTGAACTATATTATTACCTACCTTTTATGTAACACAATCTGTAGCTTGGAATTCAAAGAATTTAATACGACACGACCTTTGGATCGCGGCCTGTGCAATATTGATCAGTTTCTTGTGCTCAATTCATTGGATGGCGCAGCCTTTCCACGATGTGGAGAATTAACGGGATATGCCAGTACGCTGTAATTTAAAATAACTCCAGTGTTTTTTAATTTCGTTTTTGTTTCTTCAAAATTTAATTCCTAATGGCAATGACCAACTCAGCAGCTACTTGCACAAAGTACATAAATAAATGTATGCACTTTTAAAATACTTCAGCAATCGTTCCAGTGGATGCCAAGTACAAGATCCCACTGTCATTGCTTTCTATTATTCAAAGCTCAAGGGAAACGTTTAAGTGGAATATTCGAGTTACGCAAATGAGATGTGATGCTACTCGTCGAATTCGAGGTAAAGTTTTTAGCAACAAACTGCAACACAATTTCTTGTTTTTGTTTTGTAAAATATTTTACTACGAGTTTACTTATACACTGTGTGTAGACTACCCGGGCTGTGGGAAGAAATTCGCATCAGGAGATGCTACTAATTTCCCAGATCTGAACAAAGAAGTTGAAACGATTGATAACAATGGGATAGGAAGTGCTGAGAGCTCCATTGGAGCTAAACAAAGACGCCCTGAAGATTTGAGCAGCTCTTACATTGATAATGCTTTCTACATTGGTTTGCTCAATAGAATTGTTTGCCTTGCTAAATTTTATTGCCATTGTACACCAGTACTATATCAGCTTTTCACTACAACTATTTAACACATTTTAACCCCTGTGTTTAAATGCAGAGTACTTGAAGCAAACTCATCAAGCTGTTTATGACGGACCATCCCCGAATCCAAATCAGACCCTATGTAAAAATACTGCTGCTGATATTATTAAAGAAAAGCTACAAGCAGCAACGACAGCTAAGCCTATTAGTGACAAGTCTGCAAGAATCCTTAGGGGCCAACCAGCTTTAAAGTTTGAATTTCCTTGGTAGGTTTTTAGGCATTTTTCTTGAGACGTAAAATTATGGAAAAGAAAAATAAGCTTACAAAAGTGAACCATTAATTTAATGATTTGTGGATAATATGATTTCAAAGGCAAGTAAGCATTCAGGACTCAAAGGGGCATGTTTGTGGTGGGGCTATTTTAAACGAGTATTCAATTGTAACAGCATCGCATTGCTTTATGAGGTAAGCACATCCATGTACAGTCAGAATTTATCCTTTACTTATTACTTTTAACTGTTTCGGAAGTCTGGAATTTTTTCCTGTTTGACTTTCAGTATATATCCAGTACAGTTGAAGCATATTAAAGTCATCTTGGGCGACTTGAATCTTAATTCAACAACGGACACAGAGCATGTGGAAGCTCAGATTCATTCTGTACTATTTCATTCTCATTTTGACCCATACTATTTACGTAACGACATTGCAGTAATTCGAGTAAAGCGTCCCATTCAGTTCCGTCCGGGTATTCAACCTATCTGTCTACCTGAATCGGGTATAATTACAAGCAGCTACGTATCTCTAATACAATATACAAGCCTAATTTCCTACAGCGAGCTCCCTAGGAACTCTTACCACATATTTTAAATCCGCATTTTTAATATTGTACAGGAAACTGCTATGAGAAGGATGAAGCATGGATCTCAGGTTGGGGTGCCGTTAATTTCCCTCGAGGAATATTGGCGACTCACTTACAAAAAGTTAGCAATGAAATCATTGCGAACGCTGAATGTAAAAGGATTTTAAAAATTGAGTACATTTACTCCAGCATGATGTGTGCTGTGGCTCCAAAATGTGCTGGCACATGCTTCGTAAGGGAACTTTTTGTAAGATTACATTATTTTAAGAGGATTATTTCCATCAAATCCTATTAGCTTCAAATTTAACCTTTCCAGGGAGACTCTGGTGGACCATTAGTTGTGGAGAGGGATGGAGTTAGCCAGCTGATTGGTATCGTTAGTTTCGGAATTGGGGGTTGCGCTCTACTACCATACTGGGTAAGCACCTTCCGGGCAATTAATTACATACCACAATTTATTACAATTCCATTATAATTTTGTTTAGTGGATAGGCATTGTTCATTTTCGTCTGGTAGCTCTTTTAATTATTTTTTTAACCCTTGCGAACGATTTATATATATCGTAACGATAATTTAATTTATAAATTAAATTATCGTTACGATTCTGATTCTGATTTAAATATGTATTGAAATATTTGTAGCCTGACGTGTACACCAGAGTGACTGAGTACTTGGATTGGCTATCATATGCTACAACCTGGGTCTAGAGCGCATCCTGTCTCCTAAATTTTATCAATTTATTTTATCAAAACAAAAAATAGTCCTATAATTTATTTATTTAGCTTTATATTATGCAACTCAACCATTTCCTATGTCATACATGAGTACCAAACTAGTTGACAAAGCTTTAATTTGTTATTCACCATAGACAAGTTTTACTTTTTTTTAGAATTTTTATTGTTATCGCTATTGTTTGAAAACAAATCACATTGTATGTTGTGAGGATTCTGGATGGTGCCTTTCGTGCGGGAAGCAATAAAAGTCTAATAACTACACTATGCAAGAAAAATCGGGGTTTCACAGTGAAATCTGAAACATTAAAATACCACCTAGTTTTTTCCAAAAGTTCTGTTTACAACTAAACATCCAATGTATGTATACATATGTACTTACCTAGATCCACTTCCTTAACTAACAGCAACAGTCCGACGGCCTTCGCACACTTTTCTACATTTCATGAGGATCTGTAGAAAAATAAAAATATTACATATTTAACAATAAGGGAAGGTTAAAAGTGAAACGGTTTCGTCTTTGTTTACGCACACACTAATTTGACATTGTTATCTATTTAAAATCTTTAAAATTTCAATCGGCCGTGGAATCACGCAATTAATACTCATATGTACCTATGTCTCTACGTCACGTACATACAAACTAGTTTTTTTTTCATCTTTCATATAGAAATATACTGTTCTATTCTGGAAGGTTCCACACTACCAGCACGCAATTGTCTATGGCATCACCCATTTCCATGAACCATATACAGATACATACCACACTTATAAAAAAGGATTGGGGCCGGTACCTCTTAGGCGACTCATGTACCGTAATTTTACAATCATCCACAGTTGGGGGAGTCTAAAAATCTGTGTACTCCTACAATGACTCACTTACTTTTATTATAAGAATTCCAGTCACGATTCCGACTCAGTGCTCAACGTTTTTAGAACGACAGTTGCTCATTGCTCAATTCCTTCTTCATGTCTTCAAAGTGGAAATTATGCACCAGCAAACTTGCTTCAAAAAAGTCCAAATGGCAGAATAATTAAGCATAACTTTACCGCACATGCCAATATATTGACTTACCTACCTACATACTGAGCATTTAAAAACTTTTGCATCTAGCTTTTGAATCGGATCTCCCTTGCTTTCATAAATGATACGATAACACTCGTAATCAATGTACTACCTACTAATAGATTAGGCACTGCAATGCATCGTATCGATTCATGGAATTCATGGTATCATGATCCCATCCTGTTTATAGCGTAATGATTTAATGTCAAAATGTAATAAAAGCATACTATTATTGAGAGAAGCAGATAATAGATAATAGTAGTAGTAGCAGAAGACATATTAACCTATTCGCAACTGGGAAACCATGGGAAGAATGCTTTACAAAAGTGCTTTCTTCCGGAAATTAACTTTTTCAAAAGGGTCAATAGTCAAAACTAGAAATAAAATTTTCAAAAGCATTCAAAACCAGTAACTAAGACTTTCAAAAGGGTCGAAACTAGGAATTGACATTTTTAAAAAAGATGCAAAACAAAAAATTAACGCTTTCAAAAGGTCAAAACAAGAAACTACCTCTTTCAGAAAGGTCAAAACAAGAAATTAACAATTTCAAAAGGGTCAAAACAAGAAATTAGCCATTTCAAAAAGGTCAAAACAAGAAACTACCTCTTTCAGAAAGGTCAAAACAAGAAATTAACAAGTTCAAAAAGGTCAAAACAAGAAATTAACAATTTCAGAAAGGTCAAAACAAGAAATTAACAATTTCAAAAAGGTCAAAACAAGAAATTAACAATTTCAGAAAGGTCAAAACAAGAAACTACCTCTTTCAGAAGGGTCAAAACAAGAAATTAACAATTTCAAAACGGTCAAAACAAGAAATTAACAATTTCAGAAAGGTCAAAACAAGAATTAACACTTTCAAAAAGACCTCAAACCAGATACATTACCGTTTCGAAAAGGTTAAAAATATAAAATAATGCAAACAACGAAGTACACTCACAATGAGCGTATCTACGCTTCGTCTTGTCCTTGAAAGCAACTTGGATTGGTGGCAGTTTTAAAAACAACGTTCACATAACGTCAGTTTGAATGAATCAGAAAAATCAGGAGAATCGATCGACAAGATGAGGAAAAGGAACGAACAAAAGTTGGGCACCGAAATGACAGAGCTGGCAGTAATTCGGTTTCTGGAGAAGCGGTAAGTTGACAAGTGGCATGGTGTCAGAAAGTGTCAATTGTATTACTTTCAACTTTATATAATTGGGGTAGGTGTTATCCTACGCTTAAACATACACTTTATGACTTTATCATTAAAGAAATACTTGATTTCGTTTCGTTTGTTTACCTTTGTTTATTTAGTGAAGGATATTGTCAACTATAGATGAGGCTGGATCATCCACTGGAATTACAATTGACCGTGACTGACAATTAGAAAATATTCAACGTGCGAATATATTATCAAAGTACTTCCCCCGTCACAGCTGACATTCGAGAAAGGAGGACTTAATCATAGGTTTTGGCTTCTTAAAGACGGGGACGTGTCAATCATGGCCGAGTCGATGGAAATTATGACGGAGAGAACAGCCACGGGGGGCGACTTTAACAGACCCATTGAGAAAAGAAAATATCAGGAGGTGTTAAGTGAATACGGGAGGACACGTAATATTATTGTTTGCTTGCCGACTGGTTCTGGGAAGACCATGATAGCGATCAATATTATGAACAGTCCGGAAATTGTCCAACAAGTTCAAAGGTAAAGGACGGTGTACCGTGAAACTTATAATAATTTTTTGACTCATACATGGATTCACATTTTACGGTTGATTATGACCAACGACTTTTCAAATGCATTTGCTGTAGACTGTAATTAGATAGCTTAACTGCACTTGTAGCTCATTTTCTGTTTACCCTACTTTTGCCTTTTAAATGTATTGACATATTATTATTATTTTCGTAAAGGCATGTAGTTACACATGGCATTTTAACTGCTATTTAGAACAGCAGGTTTGAGTGCAATGCAGTCAGTGTAGACTCGTAGACCTTACTGATGGTATTTGTATGATATCTGAAATAGGTAAGCAACAAAAATTAGTAAACGAATATCTACTTTATTGATAAATGTTTAGTCAGTGTAATGGATTTAAAATCCGAATTTATTCCATGCTTAGTAGCTCACACAAATTCTCAATTTTGATTTCATACTGCTCAACGCACCACTGACTTTCAAATCTTGAAACGTAGATCATATCTTCGTCAACCTCGACATGATAAGTATCATCTTTGTACTCTGAAAATTCTTCTTCCGTGAGCGTACGGCTGTCCTCGGTGATAATTACGGAGTCATTCGCGGTAACCATTCTCAGAAATGCACGTAATCGTCTGCTATACATGATCATGTCTTTCATTGCCCTTGCCACTGCCTGAACGGGATAGTGGGAGTTTTTCCGGAGGAGGATTCTCATGGGTGCCAGTTCTTCCATTGACATTGACGGGGCACTGAAAGTTGCACACAATTATGTTCAGATTAGTACCTTTCTCGTTGTAGTCACATGCCGCTTTTTACTTTCACCTTTTCTTTCAATAAAAGCACAACATTGCAAATTACAATCGCATCAAAGAAACTTCGCCACCGTTTTCCAAACACAGTGAGATTATCATTGTACCTTTTAAAACAAACTAGGAGCGTATAGCACCTTCATACTTCAGATGAATTAAACTATTGCATTTTCTTACGCTATTATTGAACCCTATACGCTTATTGAACCCATGTCTAATGGCCATGCTTGAACTACTCTAATTATTGGCGTGTTGTTCCGAAAAGCAATGTATAACAACATGCAACATGCTTATTATTATTGGCCTAGGTATTTTTGTTCATTTTTGAAAATACTGTTTTGTAAGAATAAGAATGTATTTTTTAAATACTTCAAAGTTCCAGTACACAGAACAAAAGCGCACTTACTGGTTGCAGATTACATTTCTCCGTTGTGAATCCATTTTGTTCATTTGGTATAGAATTGCGGGCATCAAGTGTTGAAATAATCTTGAGTTCGAAATAATGAAAACTTCCCCCCAGTAGATATTCGCAATACGAACTTCAACCCATTAGATTTGGAACTCTCCGATTTGGTTGAGTCTCCGCAGACCACGAGGTAGTAGTTCTGTTGAATTACATAATATTACATTCAGTCAACTGTGAATGAAACTTTCTGCAATATTTCAACTAAAGGCAATACACAATAATTAAAAAATATGCAATTCCAGCAGTTTCGCACTAGTTCGTCAGCTGTGCGCGGGACTATCGTGATAGGCTACATTTAAACGACAGTAATTACTACTAAAGACCATTTAAAAATCCATGTTGGTAATCCTACATGCAGTTACTTCCAGCTTCTTAATCTACAATATTAAAGTTATGCTAGTAGGGAAGCGACTAATTGTGAGTGGGCCCCTATATGTGAACAAGGTCTTACTCTCGTATTGAAACCAATACGATTTTTTAATTTTTGGCTACTAACGAACTGAATCACCCGAGACCCGAGACTTAACACATGTTCATAATAAAAAAAATGATTTTTGTAACAATTTGTAAGTATTGAAAGCCAGGACCCTGTTCACAGTTAGGTTAGGTGCTTCCCTACTGGGGACTTACTTTCATTTACAGCAGACCAATCCAATATCTTTGCAAAAAATCAAAACGATGAAGAGATAGAGATTTACACTTGTAGGAAGTTACTAGTAGTGAATAACGTGATAAAAGAATTAATTAGGTCGATTTAACTGAAATTCCTGTCTTTAGAAAAACGGGATTTCGACGGGACAAAAAATGTTTCTGTGTCGAATCTTTAGTATCTTACGTCCGTCCTAGTCTATTTCGGTCTTCCTGGTGTAATGGCACTCGTTGCTGGTTAAAGATTAGTAGGCTTTATTTTATTTCCTAGTAAAGTTAAAAGGAGCTCAGTTTTTAATGATGTTCTGTCTCACCTCCCCCATTTCACACCTATTAACGTGTTCGAACGTGAACGTTCACGCTGGTTTTAAGAGATGAACGTACTACACGTAAACGTACAACGTTTTGTTCAGTGCTGTAAAGTTTGCAGAAGAGTCGGAATGTTTTCATTCTTTACTAAAGCGCCATCCGCACAGCACTGGATTTGTTGCCCCGCCAAAATTGCTGTGGCCATTGAATCCTGTTGTAATTGTTCAGAAGAATCACGAGGATGCTCTATGAATATTACTGCGGGGGCATAGTCGATAGAAAAATCGAAAAAAATTTCCAAAATCTATTAATGTTATAATTAAAACTTTTCCCAAACTAATGGGCCTAACCCTAGACAGAATCTGTACTGGGCAAATCGACATTATTGCAACGAATGAACAGGCTTTACCCATTGTAAAGTGTAAGTCATGCAACTTGTTAAGGTAACAAAACAAAAACAATCATCAGAAATTAATAGTTAGGTATCTGTATCATTCGGACATAGGTCACTCCGAGAGATCACAGTACTACTGCAACTTAGGACCCAATACAAGTCGAAACAGAGCACAGGGTTAACTAATTGACGTTGATAATCACAGAGGCATCTTATGCGACGTACACATTATACTGTCAACATAATTCTAGACCAAATAATATAAGTATAGAAGTGAGGAGAGAAGAAGAGGTATCCTAATCTTAAGTTGTACACATATTAAAAATATTAATCTAATAATATTCACTCACACTATTAACTTAATTAACTCTAAGTATTTACTAGATATTTCAGGTTGGTTGAAGTATTCAATAATTTTAATAATGGTAGATTGTCCATATCTCTCACACTTAATGCTAGGTTTACAAAATAGAGTTGGGTGTCTGATATTCAGATTACTTCTATCTATTCTTTGTAATAACACGTTCTCTAGTGGCGATGCTACTTGTGTATACTTGTGTATGAAGGAATGCTAACTGGATTTGTAAGCTAGTTTTTTGAAACCAACATTCGCTTACAGAAACCTTTTAAGGACAAACAATTTA
>JAQFZC010002494.1:0-22811 GCA_034695205.1 Dicyrtoma fusca | reverse complement strand
AATTTAGATTCGTACACAAATGGTAAGAATAAAAATAAATTTGATATTTTTAACAATTATTAAGCCTTAAAAATGTTGAATACTAACACATTTATTTTTATTTTTACAGGAAATGTTTTAGTTGCTGTAGAGCTGCTCCCTAATAGCGGAAACGCTTTGACAGTTAATCGAAAAGGACAAATAAAAATCTCAATCAAGTTTAGCAAGGCTTTGACAAAAGCAATTACAACATTGCTCTACTGTCAGTATCAAGCTGTGTTTGAAATCGACAAAAACAAAAGAATAATATTTGATAACTAAATAATGAATACGTTGTCTATTCACGAAACGTTAAAAAGGTTTTTAGCCTTGAAAAATGTAAATGTTTCAGTATATGTTGTAGCTGCTGATACAATTACAAATGTAAATTTTGATACATTTCCAATCGCTGTTGTTCAAAATACGGATATTTTATCCGAGCCTGGGCAGCATTGGATTGCTTGGTTCATTCTTTCCACGACAGAGTGTGAATATTTTGATAGTTATGGGTTAAGCTACAAAAGTTACAAAAATATACAGAAACCTGTTTGTAATATAGTTGCAGAAAATTGTTTTCAATTGCAAAGTTCTAGTTCGTATTTATGCGGACAATATTGTATATACTTTTTATATTTAAGATGTATTGGATATTCGAATAAGCATATTATTTCATTATTTACCTTGGATACATTTGCTAATGACTTTAGGATAAAATCGTTTGTTCGATCTATATCTAATAATAATTCGAATAGTTTATATAACTCATGCAGTTGCATGATGTCAAATACTTGTATGACAAAATTATGTTTGTATAAATAAAACCTGTTTTAAGAAAAGTTTGTTCAGTTTGCGTTTATTTGTTGTCAGTGCAACAATGGAATTCATTAATTTTGAGCTCGTCCATCCATTTACTATGTCAGTGGTTGGTTGCACAGGTTCTGGGAAAACATTTATGGTACGTGATCTTATACGACGCCGACATGAAATCATAAATCATAAGATAGACAAGGTAATTTATGTCTATTGCGACATGCAACCAATTTTTTATCAAATGCAAGCAGAAGATCCTAATATCATATTTACACAAAACGTGAAAGATCTTGACACAATCGCAACTGACTCTACTCTAGTTGTTGTGGATGATCAAATGGATTTAATTACTAAAGGTGAAACTTTTGAGTTAATTAATCGATTTTTTATTAAACATGCACATCATCGAGGTGTTTCCATAATTTTAATTCTTCAAAATGCTTTTAAAAAGCAATTGCGAGAAATAAATATTAACTCACAATATCTAATAATGTGCGATCAACCACGTGACCGATCTACAATAACAAAACTAGCCAATCAGATTTGTCCAGGAAAGGTGAAGTTTCTACAAGACGCGTATATAAAAGCGGTAACTTTGCGTAAATTTGGTTATTTGTTCATGGACCTTCATCCAAGAAGCAACAACTCGAAATATTGGGTTCGATCACACGTGTTTCCTGAAAATGATTGTGAAATCTACGTTCCAGTATAATGACTTCTCTGTTGGAAACAGAGTGTGAATTTTTGTATTCCCTTGCAACATCAACATCACCGAAAACAAAGACACTAATTAACATTGCGTCAGAAACACAATTAGCTGCTCTAATTGAATGTTTTTATAATTTTGAACTGTTTTGCGATTGCAAAGAACACAAGTGCACACAAGTGAAAACTATTTTAAGAAGAATTACTCAAGATCACAGCAGTAACAAACGATTATTGTTAAAAAATAAGTTGATCGTTTGTATAATTTTGGCAAACATTTTTGTAAAAATTATTACAGGAGAAATGATTATATCAACAAATGGCTAAAGTGCTTAAAGTAATTGATGTAGATCTATACAATCAGTTAATGGCAATATATAGAGAACGTTGCACGTCTCAAGTTAATTCAACACTTGTGCAAAACAATCCTACCCCAGATTATAACAACACGCTGCAAAAAAATAAATTAAATTGTGAAAAAACGTGTCCAGAGAAAAAACCATTGTTTGAAGCTGAACCTGTACTACCAACTTGGAGAAGATTTAACCAACAAAAGTGATTATTTCATTGCAAACATGGATTGTCGTATTTTGTTTTGTTTAACCATTGGTATTGTAATGGTTAAAGCTGTAGAAACAAACAAGGAGTACGCTGAGATAATGCATCAATACAATCAAATGTACTCAAGCTTGATGGCAAATGATCCAAATCCTCAGTTTCCATCCCTAGCACAAGTGGGATTTGTTTTACTGGAAAACCTTGCTAAATTGTCCAAATCGAACACTACACTAATTGGCGAGGACATCTATTTACAGCAGAATTGGTGTTTGATAAACATGTCGTTTGGGTTGTTAATTATACTTGTGGGAATGAAACTGTACAAGATTGTACTTCGAATATGGGGGGCGTGGCGTACACCCCAGACACACACTTCAACGGAGTAGTTTTCCGTTTTCATAAAATAATTTAGATAAAAATAGTGTACGATGAGTCTTCTATTTGGTTATCGTAACCTAGCAAATTACAATTAGAATGTAAATAATAACAAATTGTGTATAAGATGTATAAGATTAAATAATAAAAATTGTATATAAAATGTTTTGTTTATTTTGCACTTATTTGCATAACCTTTACCCGCGCTTTAGTATATATCAGCTTCATACTTAGACAGTCTGAGTGACAGACCGACAGACCGACAGACAGACAGAGAGACAGACAGACAGACAGACAGACAGAGAGGCAGGCCCATTGATTACATTGTAATACATACATAGTGCCTTTAATCGCACTGAAATACATAATAAAAATTGGCCATTCCGTCGTGTTTGCCATATATCCCACAGAGGGGCGAGAGGGGCACTAAATCTGCGATAGGAGCTAAAAACTTGGGCTGGAAAATCCATCCAAGACACAGCAGTTCTTACCAGGAAGACAGTAGCATTTTCTTCTCAAAATTTTGTGTACAGCTTTATTGCTTTACTGTTTGTCTGCGTCGTCTGTTTTTCTCTTTGCAATTCTATTCTTTTAATTCTTGAGCCTTTAAGACTCTGGATGGGCATTCTTGCTTTCTAAATTATTCACTTCGGGCGCAGATTTAAAGTCTAGTCTCCGATGACAATAACTAAAGGCTGTGATCACAAGGAGGCGGGGGATTACACCAGTCCACACAGAGCCTTTTCATTTAGATTTAGTTGATTTATCAAAGTACGGAATGTGGGCTCTTTACAACCATAATTGTGGCTTTATTGAATTTAGTTTGAATTCAATTATTAGAATTTCAAAGAAAATATCGGAATGTAATTGAATAGATTGGGGCCTTGACGTGTGGGTTTTATCATTTTAATCGAGATTTAGCATTAATAAGGTGAGCTGGACTGTCGCGACATTGTCACATGATTATAAAAATATGTAAAATATGTTGTGCTGCATTAAAAATAATCAAATTAGGTCTGAAGCACGTATCCAGCAATTAGAATCTATACTGATCAAATTAAGCCATTCATTGGGCTAAACACAAGTTGTAAATTAAATCAGAGGAAACCCTGCAAACCGCATATCTGCAATTCCAGTTATTCCTTTAACCTGACCTATTTTGAATTCTTTCGTGGATTCAGTTGTTGAGTCGAATTAAAGGGGAAACATCTCGTTTTATGCTCCAAACGTGGCAAAGAATGCATTAGACTACTCAAAAAACTGTACAAGAAAAAAAAACACGATTATAAAAAATTCCCAATTTAAACTGTCAAAGGAATCGAATGAGTAGCTTCGTCACACTGCTTGGGGAAGCTCAAAGAATCTACAAGTAATAAAAAAAGAAGATGAGAGCATTGCCATCATTATAAAGTTGGGGGAAAAAGCGGACAAGGAAAAAAGGAGCTTATCGTTAGATTTGCTCTGGAACTAAAACTAAATGTAAATTTTCAATAGAAAAGCAAAATAAAAGAAGATGAAAGAGGAAGAGGAAAAGCCTCTTGGGAAAGATTACAGAGACGCCTCATCTCACGTCCGTTGCTCAGTCTCCCCAAAAAGATGCACAAATGGGAAGAAGAGGCAATTTAGAAAGAAAACAACTCCATCGCAACTACACTAACTCACTATGAGTAGCCAAGCCACCACAGTGTTTCAAACTCACCTACCGCAAAAATTCCAAAGATTCCAAACTATTCTCAGGCATCCGAGGCTGTTCAGTTGGCTTCTAGAGATCGCCGGCACTCGCCACCTGCACACTCACACTGGAAGACAGATGAGTCCGAATTCCAAAGCAAGGCAACTATTGCCTCACAACTAAATTAATTCATCATTACATATTTTGTGTGTAGTATTAATACATTCGGGCTTTGATTCCTTTTCAAGATTGGACATTACTTATAAGCATGTAATTTCGTAATTTTGGATTCTAAAGTTGGCCGGGGATGGGGTTCTAAAATTAAGCGGGTGGACGGTAGGAGGGTTGCTTGCTACCTTTGGAATCTTGACGGTACTCCAACCAGAACCAGCATAACGAGCTGAGCTAACTTTTCTGCTAAATTCTAAAATAAAAATGCCAATTAACTTCCGAATATATATATGTAGCTCCCAGACCCTATACCCTAGCCATAACACCAACTTCAGTATTAATTGCTCTAGGAAGAAGCAAAATTACAAACACTGTAACTGTAATCAAAAGAATACATTCCATCATTTGGAAAAAGCGCCGTCATTTTTGCCGGCTCGTGGTTTAGGAAACTACTATAATAGATACTTTAATGACTAAATCTTAAAGATTTGCTGTCAGAAGCATTTTGTAAAAACAGATTATCAAGCTAGCGATAGCCTAGTCCTGTAGGCTTGGTTTTAGAAATAGTGAAGCTATAGGTGGGAAAAGTATCTTCTACAAAGCTGAAGCGATTTATCAAGAATCTTTAAAACGACCTTTAAAAGATAGCAGTGGGATGATCAAAAGAATTTCTTTGCATTGTAAGTAGTGGGTAATTATATGAAAAATAGGGGAAAGAATGAAATGACGGAATTGATCATCTTTTTAATTTATGTGATACAGTGAACTCGCCACATAGTGTACTTCCGGGGACCATGAATATAAGTGCACACTATATGCTATGTAGAAGGTTTACTTTGTAGAAGGTTCATTTTGTTTACAAAACTTAAGGAAGCCACGTATAGGTTACTATTTATTCCAACATTTTGAGAAACAAAACCTTTACAACTCAATAACTATAATTATTTGGACGTTTAGTTATTTTGCTAATTATTTTTATTTGTTAATTACGTCTTATCTGAATTTGTACAAGTTAAACTTCATTTTATTGTACATACAACATTTATTCAAGTGTGTTAAGTTTTTACGCTAGATATCTCTTTTTTCTTGTCACAGTTTCTGGGTTTTCACCATTCCTTTTCATCCACACTGGATTTATATCATAAAGTATCTTCCAGGTCGATATTGTCCGTGCCGTTGCAATGTGCCCCCAGTCCTTCCCTGCCTGTTATACCTAGTTAAAGAATACGCTAATCTCTCTTCTTGCTCAGCCAACTAAGTTTTTCCTCACTCCCTTTTGTTCTATAGAATCAAATGCAAAAGGCATAACATTTAAAAATTGTCTAAAAAAAATCAAAGCATTTTGGTACACCAAACTACTGGCCGCAATGGCAGGAGAACGTAACTATGTACTAGTCTGTAAAAAAGACTAAAACTGTAAAAGGAGTTTTGTTGTGTGGGAAATAGCAGGGGTAAACTCTCGTACTAATGCACTTGGTAAATAATATAGAGATTACGATAGTTGCCTTACGCCTTATTTCCATTTGTATCCTATATGTCTCGACTGGATCTTACTCTTTGTAAGATACTTAATAAGATACGTGTGATTGGATAATTATGGAATTTGCCAGTTCGCATCCCTTAGACACGATACGTGTAGTAGATGGGGTTCACTTTTGCTAAGGCTATCTTTGAAATGCTACTGGAAAAACTCGTCACTCCTGACTTTAATGGCATGGAATTATTCGGCCACCAGGAGGAATTCAGTTGGCCACCAAAACTAATAAAATTGCAAAAGGACGAGTTGTCCACCAGCGCTTTTAAAGTTTCCCGACAGAATAAATTGGGTATACCACCCAACGGATAGATATGCCACCGTAACTAATTTATATTCTTAAAATAAACCAATGTTGGACTACTACCAGATGCGTTAAAAAACGTTCTTATGGAAATAATAAAAAGTAAAAAGAAAGTATAATACATAAATAAAACGAGAATTCGCAGTTACAAATGGTTGGCCCTGTCTGTGGCATCTTGGTGGAGACGGACTGTAAAAAAAATTTTTTAAATGTGGTCAAACTCTCCATCTTCTTCTTTAGTCGGGGGGTTCCAATGTCTTCCATCCCTAAAAACCTTGTATGCACAGATTCGTAGTGACTTATTTTTTAGAGACGGTACAGAAGGTTGATTTATGGTCGAAAAGTTATCATAGCACAAGTTGGGTTTCTTTCCCCGGAACGGTTTTTGAGAAGTCGTTCCACCATAATATTAACAAACTATACAATTAGCAATTTTCTTCGAAAGGTTCCTTCAGCTTTAATCCATCCACCTCCACACAATTGCTAGTTGTAGGGCAGCTCAATGTTTTCCCGCAATATCACAGATTATTGGAGTCAACCCAAGTTTTTACAAAATAATCAATAAAATAATTACTAAATAATAATCAAGAAAGACATCGCAATCGTCTTCCAATCGACATTTAATCAGAAATAATTCCACACCTTCTTGAGTGAACCACTTTTTAGCGCCTTAAATAGTTTTCGATCCGAAGAATCTGTCTTTCCATATCTTGTTGTTTTAGTCTTGCTACGATTGCTTTTTGTGTTGTCACTCCTACTTCGTGTAACGGGTGTCTACTGTTTACATCGCTTTTGTCCAGTTAATTTGTTTTAATACCTTCATAACTAACTTACGTTTAAGGAGCAGGCATAGCTGACAACTTCCACAAGCACAAGCAACGGGGAACTGAATGCTTCTTAATTTTTCCTTTCTAATATTGTATCATATTATTATTCAGTTTTTAAGTAAATGTATGCTCTAGATATGCAATAATAATACTGGTCTGGTGACAAACTTATCCATTTGGTGGGAAACTTTAAAAGCGCTGGTGGACAACTCCTCCTTTTTTTAATTTAATTGGTTTTGGTGGCTAACTGAATTCTTCCTGATGGCCCATAATAGGACCCCAGCTGAATGTACTATAAAGCCAGCATATTAAGTACAGGCAGATGAGGCAGACAGCTTAAAGATGTACAATGAACAATAAAAAATTCAAGAGTTGCCCAATAATGTAGTAGAGGCAATCCTTCTTTATAAAAAAAAAGAACTTGAGGGAAGACAGAAATGGCCAGAAGCGGACACTGCCGGGATTTGCATACATGCGAGCTCAAGGAAGGCAAAGTCAGGGAATCTAAAGGAAAGGAAAGCTGAAATGGAAAAGGCTTTAGCAAATAGCATCAAGAATTCCGAGAAGATTCAAAGGGAGCTCAAAATGAGCATCCCAACAACCATTTATCATCATTACAAGGAATCCTACGAGGGCAGCTAAATAGCCAGATCTCAAAATATAGACTGCACTGCACTGGTGCAACTTAAGCTACAGTTACACAGTGTGCGGTCTCTAAAAAGTTGGCCGACGGGTGGGCTTGAATCAGGTCCCTGAAATAGTTGCTTGAAATTATCGATACTGCTTTCAGTTTGGGTCTGTAGATTTAACGTTTGTAGATGTTTCATTTTTAAGTCGGTTCTGTATTGACAAAGTTTTAAAAAGTATTGATTTGACTACGTCGCAATATTGAGATCCGTAACTTAAATCTAGTCGAATCAATATTTTTCAAGAACAACATCACTGCAAAACCAATTTAAAAATGAAACATTTGCAAACTTTAAATCTACAAACCCAAACTGAAGGCTGTACTTATCTACAATTTCAAGCAACTATTTCAGGGACCGGATTCAAGCCCGCCCGTCGGCCAACTTTTTAGAAGCCTGGCTTACACTTTATACGTTCAGACTCTCAGCTAAAGCTCTACACTACATTTACATAAACCCCTTTTTTTATTTTATGGGGAGCAAAGGCGACAAACTTAAGTCTTTCCCAAATGCTGAAATGCGTATTAAAAAACAAGAGAAGTGATTGCTCCGACCATCTCTCATGTTTACAACTAAACCAAAACGAAGAAATAATTCTGCTGCCATCACAATTTCCACAGACAAAACCCAAAAGCGATCCTATCCACCGAATACAAGCATAGCACTTACAACTGATAAATCAATAAAATATTTCGACATATAACTTGGAAATTGGCAAATTCCTTCAAAAATTATGCTCTTTTATAATAGTAGCTTCAAAACTAAGTTCCGTCCAGTACAAAAAGGAAAAACAATTCCCAGGAACTGGTTTTATGAGAGAAACATGACGGAGCAAAATGATAAGAGGATAAAGTTAGGATGACACAATTTAAATATGCACATACTTTGAGAGAGATTATTTGAAATCTATTGCTTTAGTTTATGCGTAAGATGCTTTGTAAGAGTAGTTATTGTTCCTCAAAAAATGAAATACTCGGTCTTTTAGTAGAAATGAGGCTACTTATTGCATTGTGCAGATACATATGTCCTGGGGAATGTTTAGGGCATAATGTAGGTGAATTGCGTACAGCCACGGCTGTCCACCTCCACCCACTCGCATTCTCGTCCATCCATGAATGAAGGAGTCGTGAGGACTGAAGACGTCAGGGCTCCAAGTCAAACCAACAACGCAAGGAACCTCGAAAACTTTTAGAAACGGGCAACTCGGAAACTGTGAAAGTGAATGAATGAATGAAGAAGATAAAAAGAGAGAAACCCGGGCACTCAACTGACTCTCACTTACACTTCCAGCTTATTGATCTTCCTTTCCCTCCCCCTCAAACCCCTCCCCCTTCAATCTCATCTTCCCCCAAAAACACTCCACACAACACATCCCTGTGCAGTGCCGTGCAGTGTCTCTGAGGCGGTTAAAGCACAAACCGAGCCGGGAAGCACTTTCACGCTCTGCTCTCTCTCTCGCCTTTTCCCACAACTAACTTCCTCTTTCTTCTGCTGCTACGGTAGCGTCCATAAGCAACGCTCGCTACCAACTGGGAATCAAGTCTAGTGGGCAACTGCGAAATGATAACAGTTTGTTATTATAAGAGTTTAAAACGTAATAATTTTTCTTCCACGCAAAGTTCATATTTACAGAATGTATTAGTTTAAAGTAATGTCAACTGCGTCCAATAACAATAATTCATAAGGTACTTAACCAACATTATGCTTTTATTCAAGCTAAATTATTCTCTACTTATGCATTTTCACCTTTGGGCAACATTTGCTCGAATATTGACGACCATGCTTGGGTTTGGAGCTAATTAAGCTCTATCGTGCTTTTTAGATTTACCAAATTGCAATTTATTTTGTCTGTTACAGCACTAAATTAAAAATGTAAAGTACCTATACGATACGCAATTCACGTTCCACCCTATTTAAATCCTGTCAAGTCCATCTTCATGTTTTTGATTTCCATATCCAAAATTATAATTTTTCATAGTAATCACGTTTTCGCCTTTTTTGAAACTTTTAGTTCAAATTAGGCTCTAATTTACTTTCTTATCCCTAATTACGCTTAATTATGATTTTTGATTTGATTTTTTGATTACATCGATTCTACATTCTACCAAAAGCTTACAAACCTTGAAACCAATACATAAATGTTACTTTTATCACTTTTATGCTTTTGGTTCCGTTAAAGTATTTACATTGAGTTGAGAGAGAAAGACTAACTTTATTATTCAAAGCAAAGTTGACACTGTCCTCCAACGAGAATAGCTCAACGGACTCAGTATACGTTACAGACTTTTGTTGGTTACAAATTATTTTCTTTATAATTAGGGTAAAAGTTCTTTTTAATAATATATTTTAGGTATCAGGCACGGTCAAGAATAAATGGTGAACACATTTGCACTGACTTCTTCAGTTGGGGAGCAAACACAAATGACGTCACTATTTGGGTAGGTAGGTGCTTTTTTCTCCCCCATTTACCGTAATGTTAAATTCGTCATCAAAATGGGTAGGTGGGTAGTTTTTTTGAGCATGATTGCATGACGTCATTTGTGTTCGCTCCCTTGTAACCACGTCCTCGATCAGTATTACTAGTAAGATGCTTGTCCTTCAGAAAAACTAGGAAGAATTTTGTTGTAGTCCCTCTGGCTCCGATGTATAGTCTAATCACCTGAATGCCAGTCAGGCCGAGTTTTTCTTTGAAGTATGGAATGTAAGGGTCATATAGATTGTTTTTTTCTCTCGATGTACGGACTCCGCTTGATTAGTGTCTTGCTCCATTCGAACAGTAGGATCGATATTTACACCATGTTTTGTTTGAAGGTTATAGGCAATAATGTCTACTCGTCTTGAGGCGTTCACGCTTGTGTGGGAATCTACATCTTACAACGTGACTCTAACCTTCTCGCTATCTTCATTGGCGGTATAGATTCGACTGCCTGCAATACTTTAAATCTAAGTTTCCCCATTGCTTCGGCAATCAAACGCCTTACTTCATGATGTAGATAATTGCGTAAAAGCTCGCCCCTATAATATTTTCCGAGGCCGTAGCCTAAAGTTTCGGTCTCTTAACAACCAAATCGACAGTAAAGGTCGGACCCAAGGTCAGGTCTACGAATGGCTTTAACGGGTAACGCGTAGCTATTCTTTTTAATTTACGTTACGCATTCAGATGCTGAAAGTCCATTTTTTGAATGTAACCATTTATTAGCTGCGGGACATTCTTGAAATTGGATTACTCCGTAATTACTATTCCCGTTGATTATCAAATTGGAGACCCAACCCTTTCAACCCTTTCTAAAGCAGTTTGCACCAGCTTTTGTATTCAATATTTCTAAGATGTTAACTGATGATTTTTACTTTTCTTCACTTTTGGCTTTCTCTTTTTTGCCTCCTGCAGTTTGCTTCTAACTTCTGTCGAAATGTTAAGAAAGTCTAGGCTATCCTCTTGTTTGCCTTGGAGGTCCTTAATCTCGTGCAACAGCTTATGGTTTGATTCCAAAATTACTTCCAGAGAGTTAAAGTTCTGAATTCCTGCATCCCATTTGCTCGAATAAGCCGCAACCCTTTAACTTTGGAGCTAGAAAAGACCATGGTAGTGGGAGTGGCCATTGTTAGAGTAAGAAATTCTGTAGCTAAGCTACGAATAATCTTGTCAATTGACTCTAGGAATTTACTTAATAGTTTTGACAGAGGGGTGTGTTGGAAGGATAAATTAAGGCTGGCCACAGGTATTTTTTTAAATTTTTAGTTTTTGATCTGGTCGTATCATGGGGGCTGAAACTAATTTTTCAACTTTCCCGGCAAACTGTTGAGCGCATTTCCCCTCGTCAAAAAGCAATACAGTCGTTGAATGTGACCCCTAAGTATTTGATTTGATTTATTTTTATTCAGTTGTCAAGTAAGTTCATCAACATTAATTAATGTTTTTCAATTATGGACAAGGGTGCATAATTAGGCAGAAAAATCATCAAACCATCTACTTAGTAACAGCATTATTTATGAACAGTTATATAAGTATTTAGTTAAGCAGATACAAAAAGTACCACAATTACACACAGTAATATACATAGGTAGTATTTACAGTTAACCCCCACTTAAGTTTTTATACGCATTTGAATGAGCCAGGTACTTATGTAATCTATTTCTTGAATACTAAAATCAAGCAAATCATTAGCAAGCTTATTCCTATATACCGACGACCTGTATAGTATCGAACTTTTGAATGTTTCAGACGAATGTGTAGGTCAGGTATTTCAATAGTATTCTTATGCTCAGAGAAGCCTGCATTGTGTAGGTACAAAAATGTTGGTTATACGCTCTAATTGCAGATAAACTTTAAATAGGTATGCATACTTTTAACATTATAGTAAAAAATTCTTTCTGCTAAAGTTAATACATTGCATTTCTCATGTAAGAAACCTTGCAATTCAGGATTAACAAATAATATATCCCTATGAGTAGAATTTATTTTTTGGATACAGTACGGTTATTAGTTTCATAGAAAAATGAATACATCACATTATTTTATTGTATCTGGAATATTTACATAGTGATTAACGTATGACAACCCCAGGTTACAATATAGTAATTAGAGAATGGCTTAAACATTTCAAAAGATATTTAATGTCTTAGCCTCTGGAGCACAGCTATTGCGCTAGACATTTTAAAGTAGACCTTCTAGGGAATCTAAAACAACGTTAAGATATTTAAAAGAGTTAACCCTTTCAATTTCATGCCAATTACATATTAATTTTAGTGTATCAATATCAAAAGACTTGTCTTGTACCTTACTAAACCCCATTTTAGTCTTATCGTAGTTAGCAGTAAGTTTATATTGAGGTCCTAAAATAGATCCTTGAGGGACCTCACATATTAGACTGAATAGTGTAGATATATAGGTACATATCTTTATACAAAAATGTCGCTTTGTAAAATATTTACATAACTATTGTAATATATTATTATATATTTCACAGTCATTTCTTAAACAATGAAGTAGATTTAAATGTGGAACGCTGTCAAATGCCTTTTCAAATCGATAAAAGCAGCCACCACTTTGCCTTTGGTTTTGTCAATATTGTTAAAAATAGCTTGCGTACAAATACGTACTGCAGCCCAAGTCTGCAATTTCTGTTCAGATTTCAGAATGAATTCGTTATTACTTCAGTAGCCTCTGAAGCCTGAATTCAGTATGTGCTGAAAAACTCATAAGGTCTTTATAATGAAAACAGTATTAGTAGCAAACTTCCGCATTATCGCTTCGTAATCACCCCTTTTTTTCGAATCGCAAACTCTTCAGCGATATGAGCGCATTGCATAGCGCTTACAAATACCAACGCAACCTCTGGGGGTTTTGCACAACTTAAATTATTCTTACTCACGCTAGGCGCCAATGAATAAATAATTGATTTAAACTTGGCTGCTCAAACTTTTCAAATTGGGGAATAATGTTTTTATTGTTCTCTGTTTTGAATGTTAAAATGAAAAAATTCAAAACAAAAAGGTACATTCAATTTTTAATATGCATTACGATATCAGCACACAAAAATTTCGAATAACTCGTCCTAGGTTGAAATGAGAGCGTAGTGCCTAGGCATAGACTTTAACATCAATTCTGTAATTTTGACAAAATTCAAAATAGTTAAGTATAGTATAAATAATACCTTAAAATTGATTGTTCGCATAAAAGTAAGTCTCCTTGTAATACTGAACAAGTTAATTACAATTTTATTAACTATGTAAACCAATTTTATGATCATTACTAGTCTACACGAAATAACTATTACGCATTTTCAATTTCAATACTTAATGCAATTATCAGTTTTTATTAATGCAACTTACCATTTTATCTGGAATAGAACATCACTTGATATCACCAAAGTTGACTGAAAGTGCCAATTTTAAACTCCCATTCTGTGTAAATGCCGTACTCAGATTCAAGTTTTGTACTTCTAACATCTGAAATATAGAATTAAACATAAATTATTGATGGGAATTTTATCAATAAAAGGCACACATTATGTCGAAGAGTTAAAAAAAAATTCAAGTCACAAAAATAAATAAAACTTACTTGTTTTTTAGCCTTCATTTGAATGTCCAACCGTTGACAGTCAGCCGTCCGAAGTGTGGAAAATATACGATTTTGTTTAAGTTAAAGACGTTTGTAGATACTTGGCACAATTTAACTAGTAAATAACGTTTATAAATATTTTTCCATAATTGAACTGTTTTAGTAAATGATAGAATTTAAATCATATGTTGTATGTCTGGAAATTAACAAATTAAGAAGGAATAATTGAAAAAGAAAGTACTGCAGCCGAGATGAGCAGTCTAGTATCCGTTTGATTTACTAACTTTTCCTCCATTTAACCCTGCCCGACGCATGTATAAGTGCTCACAATGCGAATGGCTTGCATTCAGAGCTACGAACCAAATTTGAAGGGTTTACTAACAATGAGACTAGTTGTGGTCTAAATAGGTGCATTGTAGGGGATGCATTATAAAGCCTTGTATGTATGTATGTAATTAAAAGGATTTCCAGAACACATGGTTCGCGAAATGCCGCTCAGACCATCAAATATTGCAGACTACCCTTAACTAAATAGCTTTAATTTTGGCTGTTTACAAAGCAACCTGTTGCCATGATGTAAGACAACAGTTCACTTGAACGAGCGGTTAGTAAGGAGTCCACGGTAAGGATGCAAGCACCCAGTGTTAAGTTTCTCTCCGTAATGAACATCGGGCATTCTGCCAGAAAGTGGTATGCGGTCGCTGCCACCTGCTCATAAAATTGGCAGATAGGTGACTCACTTAACCTCATTCTATGCATATGTGCCCGGAATCTACCGTGACCAGTGTACACTGCGACCAGCCACTTAATATGTAAGCGTGAGTAGCGCAAAAGAGAGCGATTACCATACCAGGGTGTGGAAATCCATCTCTTTGATTGCGCGCAAGATGTGATTTGTACAAACCTCATTGTGTGTCTTACGAACTTGTGTTCGCACGGCCATGTTGACCACTGAGGTAGCTACAGGGATTGAGTGAGCAAGATGTGCTCGCGCTTCTGGGTCGGAATAAGATGCGTTTGCTAGCCGATCAGCTTCCTCGTTTACACGATAACCTGAGTGGCTGGGTATCCAAAATAGTTGAACTTCATTGTTTGAGGCAAGTAAATTCAGACTATTGTGACACTCAAGCACCAGATTAGAGGAGGTTGAGTCTTTTGCTAATGCATCAAGTGAGCTAAGACTATCGCTGTAAATACTAATCGTACAATTTTGCAGCTTACTCGTCAGCCATTGAGCTGTGTTACCGAGCGCAACAGGAGCATCACTGCTACAATAATTTAATAATTTATTGAATTTAGAATAAACAAATTGTTGTAGAAATACTGATTTAAAATGATGAAAATAAGTGAAAATGTTGACTAATGGCGAGGAATTGGATGATGCGACTTGTTCAGCGGCAAAAACAAAAACTAAAAGTGAAACTTCGGATGGCA
This sequence comes from Dicyrtoma fusca, assembly GCA_034695205.1. Taxonomy (NCBI): domain Eukaryota; kingdom Metazoa; phylum Arthropoda; class Collembola; order Symphypleona; family Dicyrtomidae; genus Dicyrtoma; species Dicyrtoma fusca. The sequence continues at coordinate 7,656 of JAQFZC010002494.1, read as the reverse complement.
TGAGACGTTGAGTGTCGATCGAAAAAGTGCAGTGTAATTCGTCGTGGAAACTCATCAACTTACAAAACTGAATGATTTGTATTTATTCAATAGTTAAACCGTATTTAATTCGTAAATTAGATTTATAATTAGTCGATTAATTGATTAAATTCGTGTAATTATGTATTCGTGTACTCGTGTATTCGTGTACTCGTGTATTCGTGTATTCGTGTATTCGTGTACTCGTGTATTCGTGTATTCGTGTACTCGTGTATTCGTGTATTCGTGTATTTGTGTACTCGTGTATTCGTGTAAAAATGGCTCGGGTAAAGGTTTCAGGTGGATTCAAAAGTGAGATAGGAGTTCGTCTTTTCTCCGTGTCAGTCAGAAAGCTACTGATTAGTTTCAGTTTGTAAGTTGTAGGTTCTGAGGGAAGAGTGAGGCAGATTTAGGAATTTGGTTCGAGTTAGATTTTACGGCATGGCAGTTTGGAATTCTTAACAGAACATGGGTTGTAGGTAGGAGAAGGAAGTAGCAATGTAGATATACAAATTAAATCATTCATGGAATCCTAAATAGCCATACTACATTACTGTAAATGTGACAAAGGTAATTTCGTAATGTGAGTACATACATGTAAGTGTAAGTATTGAGAAATGTAAAGTGTACAGAACTGTGAAGTACATAGTTGTAAAGAATTCGATGCCATCAGTAAGTTGTAAATAATTAATATTAACATATATGAAACATTCAACATATTTTAGATAACTGATGGCTGTAACGTGTAGTTTCTGTGCATATTCTGAAATATTATACGAGTAATTATGTAATGTAAAATTATATTCGAAATAGTACGTAGAAATAGAAATTGTGGAAGTCTACTATGTAGTAGACTGAACACGACTGGAAGATGAAGACAGAATTAATTCAGAACAATATTGGCATTGGAGTGTGACGGTTGGTCATTGCTACTCCTCGCAAATAATTCTCACTGCTATTGAGAGAACGCTCTTTCTCTACCTTACTATTTCACTGCTGAGAACTGATATCAAATGCTAATGCTATTCTATTATTTACGAATGTGCTATTTCTGAATAATAAATAACTTAATTATTAATATTAACCAGCTCGGTTAATTCTGCTTTATTTACGTAATTTGCAGCTAGCAAATTACTATCGCTAACGTCTGTCACGACACCGCTGAATTTATCGTCGTGAACAAGCTGAGTGTAAGATTGCGTAGATTTAACATTGGAACACCGTGGCGTGTGTGCCAAGGAAAAAAGAAGAAGAGTAAAGTGTTTCACTGACACTACCGTTTCGCCGCTCTATGCGCACCTTAATACCTGAGAATGTCCCATTTCTAGAACCATCAGTGTAGCAGACTACATCATGTGCCAGCTCCGATAGGTCCGTCTTCCAATCTTCCCTCTTTAAAGTAGTTACTAAGTAATTTTTACATTCTGTAGGAGTCAAAATCATACTGTCAGACGGCTGTAAGAGGGTGGATTATTTCGAGGCCCAATCCTCCCACAGAACTGTATGACTTCGGTAGTCTAGAAGTTGGGAATTACCATGCCAGAGCCTCCTAGTACGTAGCCGGTGCATGGCACGGACAGCAATTTTCTCTAAATGAAGTTCTAGTGAGTCAGCCCTACAAGGCACTCAACCGCGGAGGTAGGTGTGCTTCGGCAGGCTCCAAAGGTTGCAATGGAAGCTTGTCTTTGAATTTGTGTGAGGGACTTAACAATCGTTTGGTTTATTAGAGCTTGATTCCAAACAACAACCGTATAGTCCAATATAGGCCTAACCATTGATGTGTAAATCCACGCTGTAACCTTAGGTTGTAAGCCCCACGGTTTTTTAACTGCTTGTTTGCACCGCGCAAGGAGCATCAATGCTTTTGTTAGCAGTAGGTGAGCAGTGATGTTTCCATGAGATCCTATTGTCTAGTTTCAAACCCAAGTATGTGACTGTGCTTGATTTTTCTAGTAGGACCCCACGAAATGATACCGGTTTCCCCTTAAACCGTGTATTTCTGGTAAAATCAATTACCGATGTTTTATCAGGTTTTAATTTCAGACCCTTATTGTTGCACCAGGAGTCGATGACTTGAAGGCCCTCGCGAATCCGGTCTACAAGGGTACTGTAATCTTTACCTGTTTGCTCTATTGCAGCGTCATCTGCGTAGCCTTGTGATCCCAGTGATGGTACTTTGACTTCAAGGGAAGTCCGCAACTCATCCATTACTAAATTACACAAGAGTGGTGAAAGAACACCGCCTTGTGGGCATCCTCTCTCTACACTCCTGTTACTTCTTTTAGCTCGAAGTTCAGAGAGTAAAATGCGGTTCTGTAGTATGTGATTTATCCAGCTTGCAAGAGCCGGATTAATCCTAAAGCGTTCCATGGCCGCACTGACCGCACTGAATTTGAGGTTTTTGAACGCGCCTTCAATGTCTGCGAAGACACTAAGGGCCATTTCGTCGTTTTGCAGCTTTTTCAACATGTGTGACTAGCCTATGTAAAGCAGCCTCGGTTAATACTCTTCTTAAATATGCAAATTGGTTATTAGAGCGCAACATAGCCTCCAGGCTGGGAGTTCTAATTTGCCGATCAACTAACCTTTCAAGGGTTTTAATCAGGAATGAGAACAATGAAATTCGTCTCCAGGAGCCAGCAATTCCATCGTTTCCCTTTTCCCGGTTTTGGTAGAAAAATTACCTTGGCTTGACGCCAGATGTGTGGAGTGAAGCTAATCTGCAGATATTCTTTGAACAGAAAAAGTAAGTGATCCGTAATGAAGGGCAGGCTGTGCTGTAAGACAGCCGGAGCAAGCCCATCATGGCCAGGTGCTTTGTGCGGCTTAAAGCTGTGGATTGCGAATCTGATCTTATCTGCAGTAACTATGTCCTCTAACTTCTGCACATTAACGAGCGAGTGGTCGGAGCTGGTTGGACAGGGCTCGGCATCACACGGAAAATGGTGAGCAAGTAGGACTTCTAGTGTCTCACAATTATCCTGGGTGACAAAGTTCGCTCCAGGGTTGAACATGAGTGCGGGATGTCTAAGTGTTTCTTTGCAAAACACTTTTTGAACCCGTGCAGCAACTGGTAGACTATCAATTTTTCCGCAGTAGTCGTGCCAGGAAGTTTGCTTGGCTATATTTAGTTCAGAGTTGTATTTATTCCTGCAATTAACGTACAATTCTCACTGTACTGGGTCACGTCCTGAAGGAGGGCTACAGTGACGTAAGAGCCGTCGACACTCCTTGCGGAGAACAGTTAATGTAGGGTTTCACCATGGAACAGCTTTGCTTTTCCACGGGATAGTTTGAATTGGACAGACGTTTTGCCAGCAAGTTTGAAGAGTGGAGGAGATGAACGTAGCCTTAGCCTCCAGCCTATCTGGTTTGAGGTTATTGCTAGTTGTATCACCTGTCAGCTTGTCGTCAATAATTGATTTAAAAAGGTGTCAATCTGTTTTGCGAATACTTCTTATTCTAATAGGAGGTGGTTTGGAGTTGTTTACAGTAAATCTTATGTACCTATGGTCGGATGAGGTCTCATTGTCCCAAACCCGCCAGTGTCTGATAAGATTATGTGCTGCCACATTTGCTAGAGTGATATTCAAGACTTCCATTCTAGATCTGGTTATAAATTTTGGAGTGTTACCTTCATTAACTACTTCCAAGCCATTGGCTACTAGATATTCGAGTAATTTGTCTCGTCTAGGGTTAATGTTAGAGCTACCCCACACTGTATGGTGGGGAATCTGCACCAATCATCAGCGGTAGTTTATTTTGCTGGTAATATACAGTCAGTTCTCTTGAGTCAGCTGACGGTAGATCATGTGTGTCTCCAGGCATATACGTCGAAGCAAACACAAGGTGGCGCTTGCCCCATTCCGTCTTAATTGTAACAAGTTCTTTGTCACAGAATTGAGACAGCATTGTAGCACGAACGTTACAGAACGCTAGGATACAAGAACGGGGAGGTTCTCGGTTGTTTGCAACAAAGATTTGGTCTTTATTGCCTAAGCCACGTACAACATTCTTGATGTGATACGGTTCTTGAACTAGGAATACAATTGAGTGTGGGTATGTAGAAGCATTGGCCACGGTGGAGGTGTGTAAATGTGTGTGTCGCATTAGTGCATCGCGATGGCCTAATAAACTTGAGGCCGCCACACGCGCATGGTGCATATTAATTTGGGTCACATCAACATGAGCAGGGGCCCATGGAGTGAACCCCCCTCTGTGTTGATGCCAGGCCCTAGGCGTTCGTGACACATCTACCTAACCACCCCCGCAGCTGTTGCCGCCACCTCTGTATTCCGCGGTGAAGAGATAGTGTCTATGAAATGGATCATGCCAGCACTATAGTTCACTTTGCCCTTGCACCTCTCGAGACAGATAGCAGACACTTGATTGACCCCTATGATCAAGGTGTGCCCAGATGTAACACCACTGCTCTCCTTTTTGACTGAGCTAAAAAGTTTCCACTGGGTAGTGCTGAGCATTGGGTTTTGAGACTCCAGCTTCTTGCAGAAGACTTGGAACTCAGACATCAAAGCACCACTCAGCCATACCCGATAACGTTTCAACTTTACTAGCTCGGGTTTAGGAACCATTGCGTGATGCCAACCAACAAAGGTGAATTTTCCCGGAGGTCCATCCCAAACAATGCGGTTGCAGCACTCAATGACCCAGTTGAAAGTGTAGGGGTTTTTGCACTCTACTCTTATTTGCCTCAAAGTTGTCAGCGTAGGGGTCCGCATCTGAAGAATTTTCCCAGGTTTAGGCACCCTAGTGGCTTCTAAGAGGTTAAGTTGGGCATTGAAGTGACCAAGAGCCACTCCAGGGATCCTATCGGTAGACTTTTCACCTGAGAAGGTTACGATCACTGAGTAATCCGTAAATGGCTCTTCAGTCTGCTTTGCCCTAGTTGGTTTTGGTCGCTCTGGTCTTTTGCTCGGCTGACGCGTGCCCGGTTTCCCTGACTCAGCGTTGCCGTTGCAAGGACGAGAGGGTGGAGCAGGGGGTGATGGTCCCCCTTAGGGTGTCTCTCCGTTGCTTGTCTCTTCTTCCGCCCGCCCAGATCCTCACTGCTAGCCCCAAAAGAGGGGGTAGCAGTGAGGATCAATAAAATATTAGATCAGTAAACTACCAATTTTGAGAAAAACGGTAAAACTCCTCTAGGTATGGATGCCCTCTCTTGAATTCTGCAGTCAGATTTAAAATCCGTCGGTAAATACAAAAGTTAAATGTCCTAGAACTATGGTCAGAATGAAAAAATTTATTTGGCAAAAAATGAAAAAATATTTAAATTTTGAGAAAAACGGTAAAACTCCTTTAGGTATGGATGCTCTCTCTTGAATTCTGCAGTCAGATTTAAAATCCGTCGGTAAACACAAAAGTTAAATGTCCTAGAGTGCGAGTCTGTTCGTATTGTAGGGATCATTGGGACGGTTGGGATGAATCGACGCTCATTTTTTCTTCCTACTTTGATCTACCGATTTGCGGATTTTAATAGTATTTTGGCTTTGACGTTCGTAATAATACACAACGTTATTTGTGTACATTGTGAAATTTAAGCGTTAACATACTGAATACAGAGTAACCGAGTATTTTGTAAGCTTTTACGTCCTAGCAAAGCTGGAAAGTGCTCTTAAACCTGGCTGAAACAGCTGAAAGTGAAACTATCAACTGTAAGGAAAACAATAAACTTGACTATATCTGATGGAAAGTAGGGTGCTAATAGTCAAGTACGCAAATTGAGATTATAATATAGAGTCAAATGAAAGGTAGAGAGAACACTTTTGAATAATAAATGTAGATAAATCGTAATTTTATAACGATTGTAAAGTGCAACGTTTCGAGCCTTGCTCTTCTTCAAGCACTATCAAAATGGAGTTGCAGAGTACTCCCGCGTACATACTTTTTAAAAAAATTGTAGTTCGATGGGTGAGTTGGGATTTTGGAGGTGAAAGGAAGTAAATAGAAAAACGGAAGAGTCGTTACGTCACGACTCGTATTATTTGCACTGGTGATGTTAAAGACCTTTACACTGTTGTTCCAAACACGATTTTGCGACTGCCATAATTCATCAACTTAGCAGTCACACAAAAAACAAATTAAGTACAACCAAGTACAAATACGAAAATGCTCAAGCATGTTACAATAATACAATGAAACGAGCCTCTATTAATAATTTTACAGCAAGAAAAACCAAAATTTTGTGCAATGCATCTGCTTGTGTAGAATCTCGCGGCCTTTCGAACAACGTATCATACAAGAGTTTAGCACCAAAATTGTGGCAGCAGGAGAAGCAAGAATTTCGGTTGCAAAAAGGAATTTTATAATATATGCTTTGCCTCGCACTGCCGCTATTATATGAGCTATGCCAATAACTGAGACGCACAAATGTAGCAACAGCGTTGAATTATATAGACAAAAGACAATAAGACAACCTGCTATTAAGCAGCTACGTTAAGTAATTTAGGCGTGGCATCAATTTGAATAAAGTAGAAAAGTAACGGTGATACAGCTTTTTAAACTATTTTTCCTTTAGAAAAAGTGGGTTAAAAAAAATTACGACACGGCTAAAAAACACATTTTAGGACGTTCCCAGAGAACCATAAATATATTATTTTATAAAATTTTACCCTCGGCACTAAGAAGGTGACCACCAGTAAGGCCCATAGCAAGGCTGCTTTGACAAAAAGTCTTGAAAGAAACTGAAATGCAAAAGATATTAGCTAAAATGCAAAATGGCCAAAGTGACTGCCCGGTGAAACTTTGAATTTTTAAAAAATTTCAAAACGTTCCACCAACACTGATTATGTCACCACCAGTAAGGCCCTTAGCAAGGCTGCTTTGACAAAAACTCTTGAAAAATTTGGAACTGAAATGAATTTCAAATTTTGCCTAACGGACCTACATGAAGTTCCTGGCCGTACGTACATGGCCGAATGTAGGTTGTAAAGTTAATTAACACCATTAATTTTAAATAATTAGTAGTTACTAGTATATGTAATGTTCCGCAAGTCCTGTCCTGGAAATTGCCGTTAGAACCCGGGCCAAACATCAAGTTTTGTTTAGAGTCCGGCAGTCCGGGTCCCCAAATACAGCCCGGGGATTGGGGTATAAGATGATCTAGAGATCGGGGGCTCTGTTTCAGAAAATACTCCATTTTATATTTACTGTAAAGCTCCTAATAGACGAACCGCCTTCTATTTACAAAATTCAGTTCGACCCCTGCCGTCTATTGGAGACCCGCCTTCTATTAGAAGCTTTACGGTATTATAAAAATAGCAACTTTCTCATACTTATTAAATACTTGAAGCCGAATAGCAATCCGATCAAAATATTTTACCTAAGCTAGTGCCAAAAAGGAATACCTACATTGTAAAAACAAAAAAGAAAGTGTGTAGGTACAGAAGTGTTATTTAAACTTTCCTGCGGTGGGACTCTGTTCAAAAAATTAGTGTAGTGTAGGAGCGTTGTTAATGGAAACCTCTTTGCCGCTGTGGGGTGAGCTAACATATTATACTCCTTCCTCCTTACCGAAAGTTAATGAGTCAGTTTATTAGCTACATGGTGTTAGGGTCCTTTAAATGGACCTAACATTGAATAAATGAGGGGAACGCTTTTGCTAGTGAGAGTTTAGTTTAGTGT
>JAQFZC010002493.1:0-22832 GCA_034695205.1 Dicyrtoma fusca | reverse complement strand
TTTACTAGTTTTGACCGTTTTGAAAGTGTTATTTACTAGTTTTGACCGTTTTGAAAAAGTGTTATTTACTAGTTTTGCCCGTTTTGGAAAAGTGCTATTTACTAGTTTTGCCCGTTTTGGAAAAGTGTTATTTCCTGGATTTGAACTTTTTAGAAAAGTGTTAGTTACTAGATTTGACCGTTTTGGAAAAGTGTTAATTACCTAGTTTTGACGGTTTGAAAAAGTTAATTTATAGAATTAAACACTTTTATAAGGAATTCTTTCCATAGCTCCCCAGTTCCTAATAGGTTAAAAGGATCGTGTTAAAAGCACCGAGTGGTCTACATAAGTATCACGTTGACATCTGTCACAACAGTCAAAGTTTTGCATGTGTTTACACACAAAAAATGCTTCTAGACCGACGATATGTAGGAATAGGCAGTATCCAACATTACATTACTGTTGATATACGCACAACAAGAGTGCCCGTACGCTTGAATTCATTGATCGCACACTCAGGACAGGACGGAAGAAGGAAGGAAGGAAGGCAACTAATCAATAGCATTGCTTCACTTTTTTAGTTTTTCCATTTCTCACACATTAGAATAATAGCTAGTAGTAGTTTTGAATTCATAATTGTTTCGTGGAAATAAAACATTGGAATTAGAGACTCTCTGGTAAATGGTCTACACTGTATTCCCGGTATATGGGACATCCTACAGATACAATTCCTAACAAGATTTCCTCTCTTCCACATCCACTGTTTGGCCACATTTCCATCTGAACAAAGGATGCTCATTAATGAGAACCCTTTGTCTCTGTGTACTAAATGTTTCGGAACGCCTGCCGTTGACCTGAGCAACGTCCCCGCAGACTGTTTTTGTTTAAAATCATAGCCTAATATTAGTTTTGGGCGTGTGAAGGAGAGCACATGGGTTGATTCATTAGTTCATTTCAATTTTGCATCACATTATGTAGTATCTATGTATGTTGGTGTGTGCTTCATTTCAACTTGGTGAGCCAATGGAATGTAGCAACACTGATAAAGGCGTAGGCAGGTTCTCAGTAACCCCTTCACAAAATGCGAAATTGGCGAAATGCTCATTTAAATAAAACTCGAAACAACCAAGTTCCTCATTAACTATACTTTCTAACATCCAGATCTAAAGGGGGGAAATAAACGGCATTTACACATGTAATAAAAGTTAGAAATTATGGTAGAAGTAAATACCTACATGCTCTTCACAAATTTTTGTTTTTTCATCTGCTCACAAAGCAAGAGAAAAGAGTGCCCCGGCTTGACGGAGTAGAGTCAACGGCCATTAACGTTTTGGAATATAATATTCTTTTTTCACTATTTGGAATAGAACCAGGAAAAGGTAGTAAAAGTCTATGAACTATGTATAATATTATGTATTTGTGGAAAACTGCATCTGTCTGCCAACGTCCGTGACATCTTGATGACAAGATCATAAAAGGAAGACGTGGAAAAGTGTTACAAAAATCACATATGGATGAGGAACATTCATCCAAAATAAATGTTTTCGCTGTCGTTTATTGAGCATTGTCCTAGTCCCATGCACTCTATAATAGTAGGTACTTCTTCCCGTGTCAATGGGGTGTGAAACGATAGTTGTTTTTTTTTGCTGCAGTCAAGTTTATTATTCATAATTTTTGGCTTGGATGAAAAGAATTTCACTTTCAGTTCAGAGGATGGCGACCCTGCATCGACGTTTTGTCACATGAACTTCAGTGAAGGTTCGTTCCAAGATCAAGCTGAAAACAATACATTGTCATTCTTGCCAAATACTTGAAGCGAAACATTGTTCAAGTTAGATTTTAGTGAAAGAAGCTAAAAAAAATGCAATTCCGATGTAGAATAATAAAATAAAAGGCATCGGTACAGTCGTAAAAAGCAGAAATCATGCATAGCTCATAGAAAATCAGGGTGTGTGACTCAATGAGCTTCTTAACAGACGCTGTATGTATTTCCCTTAAAAAACATTGAAACTGTAAACAGTAAGTTATTATTAGTATCTTAAAAGCAAAATGCCTAATCCTAGACCTTTATCTGCCTTTTAAAAAGAAAGTATGTCATAATTATGCTGTTTCAAGTGTGCAAAACTGTGTGACGTGCTTGCACCTCTTAAATTGCAACATGCTGTAGCGCTACACTTGTAAAACGTGCACAAGCTTATAGGTCTATAACTCTGCAGTCAAATGGCGTCTAGGATGCCGCGTAAAGAATGCGGATGGTACGTGTTGAACTTCCTACAAGAATAGACAAAACTATTCAACAACAAAAAATAAAAGTACAACAAGCCTTTAAAAGCTAAAGGAGTATGTAGAGGAGAGTACATCATCTGTTCAAAGTTCAAACGGATATGAAATGCGAAAGTGAAAGCTACACCTGGAGATGCCAGTGGCAACTGTGATGTGGGAGAAAAGCGGATTTTTGATTGTTCAACGAGAATTTAGAAAATATGGCTCTGGCTGTCACGTTTTCGTCCGGTGGGCCCAGACGGGCCTGTTATAGCCATGCAAACGGGTTTGGCGGCATGTTCTGTCTGGGCTGGAGATGGGAGCGGGTCGGGATGGCGGCGGCTGCCTTGGAAGGCGGATGCATATGGAAATATGTAAAGTCCTCTTATGCATGAATGGAGACGTGAAGGGAAAAGGAAAAGTAATGTGGGTGGAATACGAAACAAGGGCGCAACACAGTGTTTGTGTATGGACGATAGGATTTTTTTTTACTTCTTCTTCTTCCTATTTTTGTGTTCAGGAGAGAAACCTGTGGGGGAAGGACGGGGATTGAGCTTTGAAATGAGTAGATATATATTCTCCCGAACATTACGTATGAGAGTCATGACTCTCAGGCTGCATTTCAATTTTCAATTTCCCTCCATCCATGTTATTTTTCAATTCAAACTCAATTCAATTTCCATGAACAAGTCAGCGAAGAGGAGAGAGCACATGGAGGAATTGCCAATTCCGATTCCCATTTATTTTTAACATTTAATTTCCTCAAACTCTCTCTCTCTCTGTCTCTCTCTCTTTCCAGTAAACCAAATGTTTTATCGTTTTGTCTTACGTCGTGACTTTAGTCGAGTCAATTAGACAGAAGGTAGTTTGGCTCCCCATTGTAAATAACGATACATTTTTCAATAAATCCTGGTGGCCTCTATATTTCCATCTACTATTCCGTTCCAACATTTATTTTTTTTTACGCACGTAGTCTCTGCTTAGTAGTGAAATGGAGATTGAGTCAGCTCAGGGTGAATTATTCCAAGGGAAGAGCAACCACGTATCGTAAATAAAGAGTAGTGAATGAACAATGACAGATCGTGGCGTGGGCACTGGGCATGTTTCAACTGTCTATACAGATGTTTAGCTTAGTCGAGACTTGATTTGAATGAACAGGAGATATATCTTGCACTTGATGCTCCATAATGTGAACAGATTAACAACAATTATTCAGTGTACATCCATGTTTAATACATCCACCATTTGACTAATGAGCTTTTCCCTTTATTTTTTTTGTCTGAACTTTCCAGGACGATGTAATTATGAAGTCTCTCCAGTCGTTCACCACGACACTATGAGTACTTGCTTATTGTTACACTTATAAATATAGTTATTATATTTAAATAACACAAATGCTTTCTCCACTGAAATTATTCAGTTACCTCAGGTCAAGCCTCCTGTCAAATGGTAAGTCTAGTCTCATTTACACCTTTCTACTGTGACAAGGTCATTTTGTTTATATCGTATAGGTTATATGAATCAATGAGGATTTATTTTACAAATGACCATGATTATGACTTTGAGTTGTGGGCTTAATAATGTGAGTGGGCATTGGGTTCGTAATCTATGATGATTGTGAATGTATACGTGGTTTGAAATTTGATGCTAATTTATTTTTTGTGTGTGATTTCCCCAACCCTACGTGGAAAAAATTTCAAATTAATCAATGAATTGTTACATGCTCAACGCTATTGTTTCCATCCAAGGTTTTCGTACGACTTACTCTGCGATGTAAAAGTTGAGGTCTCTCTACGTGACATTTTTGTATGCACTTATCAAGTAAAGGAAAGCTACGTATGTACCATATATAACCTATACATCTACTTAGCATTGCAACTAATACATTGATTCTCTCGTACTGTGTCTGTGCTCTATATCTGCTCATGTTCCGGAATACTAATATCAACATCAACTCCATTTCAATGTCGACGTCCGCAGTATTGTGATGGCTGCGGTGGGCATTTTGATTGTTCCGCTCTAGAAGATATATGCATCCACACTTTCACCTTCCCAGGAATCAAAATCAATCCACATTTGAAAGAATGAAAAAGAAACGAAGGGAAAATTAAATCACTCAAGATTCACAAATAGAGATGGGAAGCTCATGGTCATTAATCACGTGACATTTTATTTTGGTGGCGGTGCAACATTTCTGTACATATGTATGTGTATTTCATAAAAGTGAAATTATTCCAACCTTCCGCCGCCGCTCGCCGCTATCTCCTTCCCCATCAAACCTACCTGAGAATTTACAATAATACAGATAAATCCTAGTACTAGTCTACCCTATATGCGACACAGACACATACCTACCTACAAAGAGCGTTGTTTATTGTTACAGCTGAGCGGTCCGCAGATTAAGATAAAAAAACCATAGAATAAAAACAAATACTATAAAGCTTACACGAAGAGATGGAAATCCAACATCGAACTCGGTCACTTTCTACATCCAACATCCAAGGAGCCACAAACTACCCCTACACATCCGTTCTGAAGCCAATGGTGTGCAGTACATGGAACCAAAGTAAGGGAATCAGAAACAATAAAGTGACACTGGCGAGAAAGTATTGGAGCTGATTGTGAGACAAGTGAAAGTGGAGAAAGTGGAGAAAGTGAAAAACTGGGAAGTGGGTGAGCTCGAGGATTCATACTGAGATGAAGATAAAGCTCAGTTTGGATTCTGAGAGTGAAAGGGAAGAGAAAGCAGGCTATTCTTTGGGAAGGGAAGGGAGGAATGGAGGGAAGTGGAAGGGAAGGAGGTTGATCAGAATTGGTGTACAACAAAGGAGGACAAGGGGAGTTAAATATCGAACAAGATGGAACGGAGATGGAGATGACAGCGGTGAGGAGAATCGGAAATCGCCCAGCTCTACACTTTCTCCATAATTTTCAGACGGAAGAGACGAGGAGAGAGCTGGGAGGAAGGTGACAGAGACATGATATGTATCGACCCAAAATCCACCAGCTACACTCGCCCAACACGAACACACACTCACCGACACAAATCCTGCCTGCATCTTCCCTTTCTCATCGTCAACGAGAGCGTCTTCTTCTTCTTCTTCTACCTCCACTCCTTATATCTCCTTTCTTTTTCGCTCAACTCCTCCGGGGGACGGAGTAGGGATGTCGACTTTATCTTGGTCCCATACATACACACACACAATCAAAACTACTAAACAACACATGCAGACTACGTTGTTACGAACTAAGATTGACTCGCTGACGTATATGCAAGTATGTACGTACTGCTGTACAAGGAGTGGACGTGGACAGAGAGACAGGACCAGAAGCTATGTCAGGAGAAAGGGAAAGAGAAAGGAAGAGAGAAAGCGAGACAAAGGATGGAATGAAGGAAGAGACAAAAGAATCCGCCGACCAACGTTCAGCTCGTGTTAAAGTGAGCGAGGGAAAGAGATGAAATGAAATGAATCTTTTCAAAGGTGCTCGGTGTGCAGTCAAATGACAAGGAGCGAGGTGGGTGGGACTTTTGGGGAGGGAGTTGAGAACTTGTAGCTCGTCGGGATGTATGGTTTGTGTATGTTTGTGCTTGTGTGTGTTTATGTGTGCAGAATGAAATGAAAGGAAATAAATGAAATCAAAATTAGATAGGAAACCTGGAGTCGACAAGACGTGTTCATTTCTACGTCCATTCCACATAAAAAAAGCAGTCTTGACAATCCTTAAACATGGAAGAGAGGAAAGTAAAAGTAAGTCAGAGAACAGATGGGAACGCTCCACTATTCTTACCTACAATCTAAACCAAAACTTCAAAACTCTGAGCACCACCCCTCAACAAAAATAATTTGCCTCCCGACTTTCTCCATAGAAACATATACACTTACACATAAAAAAGAAAAAACATACGGCAAGGAAACAACTCGCAGATTACCATTTTTACTTCTTCCAATAATAAAAAATAAACCAACAATAATTATTTATCAATATGTCCGTCGTATCTTGTATATTTGGATCGTAAGGGATTTTTGTAAAAGTCACTCACTCATTTTTACATTCGTTGTGCATACAATTACTGTACTGATATGTGTCTATGTGCTCCGCTGATTTGGAAAGCAAATGACAACGATCCATAGGTGGATGTTCAAAATTTAATATAATTATACTCAACTACTATGTAAACCCAGTGTGTATACTCAGTCTATAGGGAAAGTGTAAATGTTTCATTAAATTATGTGTTCCGTTTGTAATTTTTCAAAGTCATGTACTACACACGATAATCCTGAGGATCCGTGGCATGACAAACAGCATGGGACGGGATTGCTTTAGTGTGGTCTGTACATAAGTAAGAGAAGCTATATAAGCTAGGATTCTTAAGAAGTAGGATTAGAATTCTATGACTAGGATAATATTTATTTATTTGTACGTACACCAACTTACAACAACTTATAAATATCTTCTATCTTCTTGGGAAAAGCGTCGTATGAAAACATTCGACAGCATCCGCTCTCGCTCCCTCAGATTATCGTCTCGTATGGATGGATGGGAGCTCAGAGCTCAGAAGACGCTCGCTCATCCAACACACTACTACTCACCATTATCATTTGCCAACCCAAAAAAAAAGACGGCTGTTGTCAAGATTTAAGGACGAGACACTACTAGAGCAAGACTGTTACTATGTACACCTCCAACAACCAACCAACCAACAACTCAACACATACTGTATAGTAAACAAGATCAGAACAACAAATACCAATATATATATATATACCTATATACTATAGTAGATATACATTTTGGCGTCCCTGCATGTAGAACTACGTACATGCATAAACATTAAACATACAAACCACCTAGGTACATACAATGGACGCTTAAGGATAGAACACATGATTGTTCCCAAACAAAAACTCACGTCCCACCCAAATATATAATAAATACAACACCACAGCCGACACCACACACTCGTACTGGTAGTTACAATTACAATTCTATGTATAAGGTATATTCGTATAACTATATTATATCTACATATATAGAGCGTGATACATATTGAGAACTTTGGGGAGAAAAACTGAAAAAAATTCCTTTAGCATCCTTTTAGTATTTGTTAAGAAGGAATTGAATGATGGAGATGATCCCGATTTCAAAATAAAGATAGATTTTGTATCAAAACCATTTTCTTCAGTCGGCAGATTTATTTTCGCATATGGGTATTAAGGTATTAACTGGAATTCTATCTGCAGTGTGATTATTTCAGCTAAGAAATAAAACAGCCATAACTCAACCGAACTACCAATAAGCGGCGGGAAAATCCATTTAGTGCACTGGTAGCAACGATAAAATGACTATTTATTTCCAACTTTCACCGGGCCACAGTCCCCATTTCACGAGAAATATTTCCAGCATTAAAAGGGATTTAAACTAAAATGAGCATGCACAATTAAATATGGATTCACTCACACAAAACTTTCTTAAAGTCAAAAGTTAAGGGAGATTATTAAACTTGCATGACTTTCTCCTTGACTTTCCTCCCGTAAATCCAAGTTTAAACATTTTAAATTACATTTTTTGTACATACCTTTCAAGACTCCATGCCAGAAGAATGGACGAGATTATGAGAGAAGCGTCTATAATTATTTAATTGAACAGCGTGGAAATGTGTAAAAATAATGTGTGAATAATTAAGAGTTTACGTTGCTACAAATTTTAATGTCTTAATTCTATATATTCATGCTTCCCATTATAGGTTTCTACGACTCCTCTATGCATGTAGGTAGGTACATAGGTATGCACTATAAGGAAGTATACTGCGTTGGAAACGTCGTAGTGGGTAACTTTATATATTACTGCCACTGCCTGCCGATTTAATTACTATATGCGCTCCATGGAGCCATTTAATTAAATTATACTATGAAGCAACACAGCAACTGCCTCCTTTATTTCCTTCTGTAGACGAAGTAGGGCGTGCGGAAGAGTAAAAGCAAAGTTAAAAAAAATTCTATGAGATAAGCAAAGTATTAAATTTGCATCCCGAATATTCCAGAAAATCAAAACTTTTAGTGTGTCCTCCCACCCCATTCCCTCAGTCCATTAGTGTAGCGCTTGTGAAGGCCATGTTTCTTGAGTCATAATAATACTTTCGGGAAGTCCTATAGTTATAGTACAGCAGATGAGCTCTCCTTTCCATTAGCCTTTCAACAAAGACTGAGCTCATCAAATGTTGACTAAAAGGCTTTATGAATGCAAATTCATTTGTGCGATAATCTTCGGGGATAGCTCGATACCATTTTTTATGAGACGAGAGCTAGTTCATTACTACATATTTTAACTCTCATTCCTGTCCTGGGACGAAGGAAATATATGGAAAGTTCACTCTTTGTATACGTTGAGTGTCCATGCATCTTTTACAGGAAGTCCTTGGTAATTTTTCTGAGGAAAATGTTTATGAAGAACATGAAAATTAAATTTTCACATGGCACTAAATGTATTATAGCCATCACATGAGACTTGAATGTGTATACATGACATGACATGAAAGTCAATGTCAGACAAAATATAAAAATAAAATAACAATATTTGTACTCACACACAAAATATTATCACAGCTGGATTATACAGGATTTCTCAAGTTTAATTAGACTCGAAACGAGGAACACGTGCATGCCTTGGCCTTCCCTCCATGTACAGACACATCTGCTTGCATTTGCTTAGCACAGACACATTTCTTTTTGAGTGTGTGTTGGTGTTGGTGTCGTAAAATTAATGCAACATGATGGGTGCAGCCTTCCTGGGAAAGGGGGTCATTAATGGAAAGCGTAGAGTTTCTGGTGAAAACATTTTCTATCGTATACATTGAGCACATAGGAGACAAAGTTTTATTGGCTGCCGTGTAACTGGAGCCAGAGGATGGGAAAGGTTGACTTGACTTGGCATGTAGCATGGCTGGGGATAGAATTCCATTGCATTTCCTCTCAGAATTTGCGAGATGACGATAAGGACCGATCCGATCCGATACGAAGATACAATCAGGTACAGAGCATATGTTTGTGTGTGTGTGTGTGTGTGCGTGTGAGTATTCTCCTGAGCCGTTGTGGAAGACCAGAAGGAAATCCAAGAGGAGACGAAGGAGCATTCCGAGCTGGAGATGTAGAAGAGAAAAAAAGAGGAGAGAGAGACTGGGAAATGGTGACATTTGAGTCCTCAAGCTATCAGCAATTGAGAGAGAAAGAGAGTCAATACCTTCATCTCCTGGCATATCTGACTCCCTCAATGTAAACTATCATTTCGTCAACCAACGTGAACATCCCACTATTTTTCCTTGCAAAAATAACTCTATTGCAAAATACAAGTATGAGCCATGTTTTCATGTTCTACCATTTCCATTTCCATACAGTGCCAATGTAAATGTATATACCTATATGTATATGTTCTTGCTTACTCCATCGACTCGACTCCACCACGCCATGGATGAAGACCACATTTTGACACGTCCAAGTGCAAACTTTTTTTTTTTTTTAGTTTTACACTGAACATCTCTAGCTCTCGAGGCAGTAGCGGCCAGGATGATGTTGTATCTGTGTAGGCTGGTGAGTGCTGGGAAAACTCCCTACAACCCCCACCACATACCTACTTGCATTTCAAATTTTAACTTCACACTCACCAACACAACATATGCGCTCTGCCTCTCTCTCTCTCTATCCACTTCCCCAATTCCCCACTTCCACTAGGTATAGGGATGCAGTATGGGCTTTTGAGGACTCGAGTCTGTAACAGAGTTGACACGAACATTCTCCAACTCCGACGAAATATTGAGTGGGAAACTCTCAACAGCGAATAAATGCTAAGAGGAAAAGTGCCTGCCGTCATCCGTCCGTACCACGAATTTATTTCTCATGATTCTTCTCTGATAACCTCTCCAGTAAATTCGTGTCTGTATTTTTTCTCTCTCTCTCTCTCTCTTCACATTATGTTCGATTTCCATTGGCTTGACATTGGCAAGGCTGAAAGGAAAAATGAAACTGTGACACAACCAACACACTGCAGTGCGGTGAACATGCAATATAACTATTCAAGTCTGGCAGGAAGGCAGGAGCCAGGTTTACACGGAATTCATATTACACTATATAGACACAAGACACACACACAGCCACCAACATCAACACTTGAGACCTGCGAGTCCACACGCCCGCCCATTTCGACGTGCATACAGGCATGCACACCTACATACTTATTACTTATGTGAACAACATGCATTATGCAGTGACAGGGAACGTGTGGAAAATCAAAGTCACAATTTATTGGGGCGATCCGCTGGTTGGTGAATTGAAAGATTTACACTACTTGATGACGTCTGCGTTCCGTTGACACACTCGTAGAGGAGCCCTAACTATGGGGATACATGGGCAGATTTTTAAATTCAATCCCAGGATTGTAATTTCCGCGTAGTGATTACATTATTATAGGTATGCCATAGGCATTGGGTTCTGTGCTGTTTCCTAGCTTCAGTATTAAACCCGTATCGGTACATTAGGCCAAAGTACATAGACCTTAATAATTCAGTTGAATAAAGAGGCAAAGCAGCCATTATTTATTATGCAAAATATTTGCAAGTTAACCACAACATTACATTCTGGGATGTAGTTTAATTTTTAATGTTGCCTTATTTGGTTCAGTATTTCTTTGGAGAATGTTCCGTCCCATGTTAATGAGAGCGATGATGTAGATCAATTATGAAGCTACTGACTTTCCTGTAACCGCAGACGTTTTATTCTAACAACTACAAACTTCGAAACACCGATGAACGGTCGTGATAAGCTTTTTACAGCAGTATAACAGTAAACTTTGATTGCTCTAATAAATATTTATTACAGGAAAAATCTAAAAGATTTCCACCTTTCAATTCCGTAAGGCGTAGCCGTCATTATGTTTTTGTAACTTGACATACTGAGGATTGACTACGTATAGGCAACTTTAACCTATGATGAAACTATCCTAATACAAATAAATGGGGCCCAACTCGTATTTTTGATTATATTTTTCCAATTTGTGACCTTATTTTTTGTAAGGATCAGGAGGTTAATGATGATGGAGATTGGAGTGGAATGGAAGGCGCTAGATAAGCCTCAACGATAATACTATGAAGAGAAAGGAAAGCTGCCGTATCACAGAAAAACGGATCAATCAATCAGTAATAATTCAAGAGCTATGGATACTCCGTTATCCGTCTATCAGTACACATACCGTATGTCATTAAGTGCACTGTTATGGATATGTACATAGTAGGTATGTATAGCTATAGAGTACCTGGGTACACACAGCATTGTAATGCTGTAGCAAACCATGACATCTGACAGCTACAATTCTGCTTTAAGCTCTCTCAATAAGTGTAGAATGTAACATCTGTAGATGCATACTTTTGCATACTGTTGCATCTTTTTGCATTGTGGTTACGAGAACTAACATGGCTATCAGTCATGCTATCAGCATTTCCTTCACAAATGCAGACTGAGCTTTCTTCAGGAAATTCGCAACCAGTCATGTCTGCCCTGTGATTTCTACATCATTAAAGTGCAGCATACACTCTACCAAATGCCAATAAAAATGAATCCTGAAAACATTTAGAACGCATCATAACAGCCAGTATAATGGGATTAAGATGAGCTCCAAATGGATTCACTCGCAGGTATCACATCTGGAATCTGGAACTCATAAATTCATTGTAATGACGTTCTGGGTTTGCTGAATATGATGCGTTTTTAATGGGTAACATTTTAAAAACGTATTAATTCGTTTCTGAAATGTTCTCATAATTTTCTTGAAATGAGTTTTGTATCTATGATTTTCCATTCACTTCCGTTACTTATATGTATGTATATTTGTTGCCATCGCATTTACGTACATATGTATAGCATTAAATCGAATTATCATGCATTTTTCATACAAGTGCATTTAAAACGCATCATAGACCTCTTACCATGATGTTGTAGGCATCTTGTATGCAGTATGTAGCATTAGTTTTTATTGAGGCACCTGCTAAAAAATTCATGTGGATCTCGTCTTATACCCACCTTAAACCCATCATACATACTTGTGATGATGCGTTCCAGTTGTTTTCAGGATTCATTTGTATTGGCATTTTCGTAGAGTGTACACAAGAACCAAAAGTAAAACTAACGGTAAGCTGAAATAATTAGATCGTTAAATAAACACAATACAAATAGTAAATGAACGTTGGTATCGAGTTGTCAAATTTTTATGACAAATAAATTCATAAATTCTTTGGATTACTTTTATGTCAAGCTGTCCAGTCCCATTGATATATTAGTTGACTTCTTGTTTTGCTGTTCTGGTTCTGGTACTACGTAACCTCAAATACTTTCTCGTAGTAAACATGCATTCTTAAATAGTTTGCCAACAAACTCATTTGTTAACTTTTTGTCGCAAAATGTTTTAACTTCCTCTTTCCCTTTTCTTTTATGTTCGGGGTTTTAATTTTTTGAAAATCAAAATGAAGCTTTACACTACCTATTACAATTTCTTTGTCTGAGAAGCCAAAAGGTTGTATGTTGCATTCAATACCAAAACTAGTAACTAGTTCTAATAAAGCAAAATTTAAACGAATAGGTGAGTAAATTCATGAATAATCAGAAATAAATGTATTAGGTACCTCGTTAGCTACTCAAGATTGAAAAGCACTGCTTGAATGTTGAACGGCGAGAAGTCCCGAATGCTAACAAAGTAACAAATTATTTGAAGCTTTCAAGCTTGCTGACTGTCGTAAAATCCCATTACTCTGAATATTCTATACGTTTGGTACCTACCTACTTACCCTCCTTTGTAATTTTGCTGCAGGATTCGTGATTTGCTTGCATTATAAAGTCTTAATTTTTTGTTTTAGTAGAACCATTACTTATTTTA
The DNA here is from genome assembly GCA_034695205.1 of Dicyrtoma fusca. NCBI lineage: Eukaryota > Metazoa > Arthropoda > Collembola > Symphypleona > Dicyrtomidae > Dicyrtoma > Dicyrtoma fusca. Next base: position 9,674 of record JAQFZC010002493.1, on the reverse strand, counting down.
ATATTGTTTTAGTGGTAGAAGCAATTCGTAGATCACTGATCCTTCCCACTTGCCCAAGGACGCAAGTTTTATTTTTTTAATAGGGAATAATATGTTTGCATGTGCAAATTAGTGGGGTTTGCTACAGTAATAGCTGAGCGAAAGCTTAAATAAAATAACGACTGTATGGTTCACGTTGTTAAGTGGGCGTGGGTTACTGTGCACAAGTCCTAAAATAAGCTGTTTCGACCTATAGGCTAGTTGTTAAACTACTCTACTGCAAAGTTATGATGACAAAGTTTACTGCAGGCCAGTTTTCCGGACCCTTAATATAGGTATAAAGTATCCTCTGAGATTGGAGAGTAACGCTTCATTAAACTTCATTGGAATGTTTCAAAGCATTGAAAACTTATAAACCCATATTGGCTTTCACCAGTAAATATTTATACATTCATACGGCCAGCCATGGAAACAGTAATACAGACATATGTACATTTCTCCAGTACTGCTTACAGTGTATGTATGTACTGCGTATTGTAGGTATATTATAGTAGCCCTACTCTCCCCCTATGATTCCCATGGTAAATGCTAAATAATTACACAACTTGTGAGTGAATGACTAAGTTAGTTATGTAATCGCAAAAGTTTGTACTGTGTCACCATCGTCATTACCGTTTGTTAGACAATAACGAATTTGTACGCTGTACTTATTACTTAAGATGGACTTGAATACGAGTATACATATAGTATCCAAGTACGTGCTTCCAATCCAATTTGACAGAGAATCACAGTGCCTACAGTAAACATGTAGGTACCTATATCTAATTGTATTGCAAAGTTTAGCACATAAGGAGCTTTACCTAAGCATCAGCGAGTGATTTCTAATTGGCTCTAAGTACTCTCATAAAAATAATCGCATGCGGGTGTTGGATGTAATTTTACATATATATAGGCATTATATCGTCGGATTCAGTTTCCTCTGCTTATAGGTACCTGCTCTATCGATCCATTTTACAGTTCAGATTGAGAGTGAAAGGTCCATGCTTTCTCCTCCATAGAGAAGCTACTGCTTCTTTTTTTTAACACGAGTATATCAAAAGCAGAGATGCTTCACTTGGCTCACTAAAACAGGAGACATTCAACAGTGCATAAGTCACAAAGAAAATTAATTAATTAAGATCTGTAAACTGGGATACATCTTGGAGAAAGCTTTTGACAAATAATGTTTCAGTAAAAACCAATCAATATTAATATACTTAGTCACTGCATTAATGTATAAACACATAATGTCTCATTGGGATCGTTGCAGGTATGTACTACAGCAAAAGGATGTAATTAAATACTCACTACACTGCATATTTTACCTCTCTTCGTTCATGCAACTCAGGTTGGGCATTAAAGGGAATTGTGAAAAGCCACATAGTAGTAGGTATGTACAGGGTACACAGGCAGGCATAGTATCCATGTTTACAGTCCAAAACTTAATTATTATATACGACAGCTCTATGAGATGTGTGTGTGTGTGTAGAATGCGCAAAGCCAAATTTGTTTTCCTTGGCTGCACCATGTAGAGAGCATTTGAAAGAGAATTTTCTAATTTGAGTCGTTTACATTTACCCTGAATTTCGAGACAATAGAGAAATAGGGGAAAATAAATAATAATTTCGTATCCCATTAGAACTTTCGACTTTGACATTTGAGTTGGTGCGCGAGTATTCTGGGAAGGAGAAGTACAAGTTGTAGACGAAGAAGAAGAAGAAGGAGAAGAAGAAGACGAACAGGAGCGCGAGCGGTTGTCTGTAGGATATGCACCAGGGTTTTGAAATGAATTTGACATTTGCTGGGTGGAAAGGTAGATAACTCGTAGGAAACTTGTGTAAAGGAAGACTGGGAGAAGAAACGAGCGAAAGTATTTTCTCTCATGGAAGCGTTTAGAAGACAGTCAAAGAGATACAGCGAAAGAGAGACAAGGAGAAAGTAGAGAAAGTGGGAGAGAGACTCGAAATTACCAACTTGGTTTCCTTACCCTCACGCTTCCTTCGTCTCTCTAACTCACCATAAGCATGAGCATTATCTGTATGTGAAGCTCATGAAGTCTGTCTATCTTCTTGGAGGCAATTATGGGAACTAACAACTCGCAACGCTCCGAACACACACACACACACACACACACACACATACCCTGTAGCCTTCTCTCTTTCTCTCTCTCGCTGTCTATTCTGCCACAAGTCCAACTCCATGATGCACTTCTATTAGATTGTCTCATCTCGTTCGTCCATAGGTACATGAGCATACAAGGACTCTGAGAGTCAGCCCAGGCCTTTCTATCAGTCGTCTATTGAGTAAAGCTTTCTCTCCATAAGTACATCCGCGTGGAGACGGGTTGGGCTGGAGACTTTGGTTGCCATGAGTGCTCCTGCTTATAGATGTATTGGTTGAAACGACGTAGGGAACGTCGACTGGAAGTTCATATTTGTCCTGCAGAATCAACATCTGTAAATCCCCGAAGCAATCTTGCCTCGTTTTCTGTCTTCTCTCTCGTCGACTCCTTCTTCCTTCTGCTACACTTTCCTCTTTCACTGTCCCTCCATCCCTCCATCCCTACTACAAGTAGTAATATAGGTACATCCATCTCCTCGTCTCAAGGATAGGGTCCTATCCGTGAAGTAAGCCCAAGACGAAGACGAATGAACTCAGACTGGCTTTTGGATTTCATAGCTGGGGCTGGTGGGATGGGAGGAGAGAGCGGCAGAGAGGAAGGACGGGAAATTACTTGTAAGTGTCTCTGAGCTACCTTGTAGGTGAAATATACTGCAGTTTCCACAGTTGCACAGTTTACAGTTACACTGTCTATTAAACCACAAGTGAACGACAAACGACAGCCTTCACAGTCATCAACATTATCCGCTACAAATGCTCGTCCATTTGGGTTAGTTGCCACATAAACATTTCGTCTATGACTCTGCTCTGGAAGTACAGTCTCTAGCAGAAAGCGGAACCCTCAATCTGGAAGTACATACCTATAGGTGCGGGCTTATAGGGACCTTACCCTTGCTAAGGTAGCCCTATAGGTAAGAAGGCTCCGAAGAAAAGCTTACTTCGGTCCATCCATCCATCCACCCATCCATCCCCTACTTGCTTAAGCTGAATAATGACAAGTCCTATGGAGAAGCATTTGATTTGTTAGATAATTTAATCTTCTTCCGTAAGATTCTCCTTTCCTTTTCCAAGAAAATTATCTCTAAATCCACCTTCTCCTTCGTCCGAGAACCATCCAACTGTATAGCTTAGTTTGTCTTCGCTTCCCTCTCTATCTCTATAGTTCCCTTTGTCATTCAAATTCGGAGAATGTCAAATTAAAATCTAGGTAGCAACGTGGAGTTGACTGCGTCATCATCGTTTCAACAGGAGATACGAAGATCTTTCTTAGCATTAGCAAACAAAGTTTGTAGACATACATAGATTATAATAATTTATAAAATTGGCAAAGAATTTACATGGTATGGTTCAGGTAGTTCGTTTGAGAACCCTGTTCAAATTGGTTTCATTAACCTACTAGCCATTTTAACTTCTCACTGGATTCCTTTTTAGACTGTGCTAGACTTTCGTCAAATAATGTTAAAATAAAAAGTTCATCCAGACCAAGTTGAAGTAAGGCAAGGTATAAAGTAAAGAGAATCTTAAAAAAAAAATAAAGGGAAAACAAACTTTGTTCACTAATGCAATGCTTCTTAAACTTACCTGGTTGGGATCGTAAAGACGAAATTACTTGCATGACTCTTCATTATCTCCCTATTAAGCATATTTGACTGCAGACATGGAAACTGTGCATGTAGTCAACGTCTAATTGGGAACATTTCTCAAATATGGTTTATTAAGGAGAAAGAAATAGGTCTGGCTATTGTAGTACAACTCATGAGCCAAATGCTACCACAACTAAAACAAAACTTTTAAAAACAGTCTCGAATCTCATGCCAAAGAAGGGAGAAGGGAGTGCATGAGCGTCGTAAGTAGTGAGGAGTTGAAGAGTCGTAGACAGTGGTAACGTAATGAAGTGCACAGGAAAGAAAAGAGTTAAAACTTTCTAATGATGAAGATACAGAGCTCAAGGAAAGTCAGCACCAGTACACACAAAGATATAGGGTATGCAGAAATATCATACACTCACCACTACAGTGTATACATAAGTACATAGTCGGTTTCTATTATCCGCGAGAAAAGGGAGAAATAACAAAAACTAAAGATAAAACCAAGTCTTGATTTTTCATTTACAAGCTTGCTGCTAAGCTACCCACATCCATAGATGTATGGAGAGAAAACTGGACAAAAAAGTGTAGGCACAAATAGTGCAGACGAAAGGCTTCACAGCTCACGACAATAAGAAAATGTTTGAATTGGAAATGAATTGTCGAAAAATTGATGAGCCTTGTGGTTATGGGATGGATTAATCAATTCGCAACTGGCAAACCATCACTGACGCTGTTTACTGTTTATACCTATAATTTAACACTTTCAAAAAGGTCAAGGCTAGAAATCATCATTCTCCAAAAGGGAGGGGGGGGGGTAAAAATAGAAATCAATACTTTCAAGAAGGTTAAAACTAGAAACCAACACTTTCAAAAATGTCAAACCTAGAAATCAACACTTTCCAAAAGGTCAAACCTAGAAATCAACACTTTCCAAAAGGTCAACACTTTCAACAATGTCAAAACTAGAAATCAACACTTTCAAAAATGTCAAAACTAGAAATCAGAACTTTCCAAAAGGTCAAAACTAGAAATCAACACTTTCCAAAAGGTCAAAACTAGAAATCAACACTTTCCAAAAGGTCAAAACTAGAAATCAACACTTTACAAAAGGTCAAAACTAGAAATCAACACTTTACAAAAGGTCAAAACTAGAAATCAACACTTTCCAAAAGGTCAAAACTAGAAATCAACACTTTCCAAAAGGTCAAAACTAGAAATCAACGCTTTTAAAAATGTCAAAACTAGAAATCAACACTTTCAAAAAGGTGAAAACCAGATTTATTTAAGGTTAATAAAATAATTGGTTTCAATTTCTGATTTTTTGAGTATGTTCATGTACAAAGTTCAAAAATTCATTTTCTTAATGTAAGCTGTAAAGCTTATCGTCTATTTGTACTTACACTGTTTCTTCCACCAGTATTTTTGCCTGCTGTTTCATCCCACACTGTTTTGGCCACACTCTTTTGCCCCAACCCTTCTCTCTCTCTTCTCTTACTCTGCGTAATAGACCCATGGCGGAATTAATGTGCTCGCTAACTTTGACTCAGCTCCACAACAAGACAGCCCTGTAAACAATGTGGTTAAGAGAAAAGCAAGTTTAGTGATGAACAAAGTTTGACTGTATGTGAAATTGAAAAAAAACTCGCAATATGTCAGATGAGAAAGTAGGTTATGGTAAATTAAAAAGCATAGTTGGTCATGGCATGACAGACGAAACTTTCGTAGCTCAAATCATGCTGACTGTACACTGAGCTTAGACTCGCACAATGGGTCTGGCAGTTTGGGCTCTCGTCTGAACGTATGGTAAACGAAGTCCTTGACAGCACATCCCTATATTTACACTAAACTAATGCAGCCCGATTAAACTGGTATATTCCTCCTGGAAACTCTAAAGGATGGAACTGGTAAGGAGTGGAAAGTGGAAAACGCGAAAATAAAATTGACTAGAAAGGATTTCCTTTCAGTCCAACTCACTCCTGTAATTTAAGTTTGACTGATGAGATGAAATAATGTTGGTACTTCAGTCTCTGCTATTATATGAACCTATATATGTATAGGGGTTTGGTATATTTATTTATAGTATGTTCGGAGTTTAAACTGCTGGCCAGCAAATGTGGCTTACCCAGATCATTGTGGCTATCTATTTGTGGCTGATTGCGCCCGCATTGAAATAAAATGTGATCCGATCTCATCCTACGCACAAACGTAGCGAGGATATTAAAGTTATCTTCAAGTCAAAGCCAAAGCCAAAGCCAAGGCATCATTTACATTTTGAGTACTCTTGTGTATTTATATCCGATCTAAAATTTTATTGCGTGCAAGCTCTGCCTTACTAGAGCGTCTTTAAAGCTTGCAGAATATGTAAGCAGACGGAAATCAGGGATTTTTGTGATCGGAAGCGTGCAAGTTAAGGTATGAGAAACTTTTCTGAACACAGCTCTTTCTCTCTCTGCTGCTGCTGCTGCTGATACTGTATCCCGTTGGTGCATATTTAGTTAAGATACAACATATGTGGACGTGGTTTCACACAGATGGCAAGAAGCAATCTAAACGGAACTCGATGGAGTACAATAACTACTTCGATTAAATGTTCGCATGAAGGGAGCCACACATACCCGCTCATTGACAATGAGGTCATGCTCATGGATGTACACGGACTTTAGCACGAGGCCATTTCTACAGTTTGTTTGTAATTGCACGCACGCCATGTTCCACGCAGAAAGTCAATAGGGATCAGTGTCAAGAGTTTGTACTTACCACAAGGGTTTTCACCGAAAGATCGTGTGGTCAGAGGCCTCCTTTCTCTTTAGTGCAGGCTCCACCATGCCATACCGTACTTTGTCTTCCTTACTGGGCTGAACTACATAATACATACATACATGCTCTCAAGTACAAGTACTTAAACAACTGTGTCCACATAATCGCCGACGCCCTGGCTTCCAACTTCGAATGCAGAGCCCACGGATCCAGAGGAATGTATGAAATGTACAAGATTTTTGAACATCGTCAACTTACATACACCGGCAGGTGCGGGAAAGAAGGGAGAAAAAACTGGCATGGATGGAAGCAGCTGGAACTGGAAAATAGGATTTGCATGTTAATTCCATCATGTCAAAAAGTCCAATGGAGACATTTACATTGGAGAATATAGATGGAAAATTAAGAAACAAGATAATAAATCTTCACCAGGGTTAAGTCGTGGATCTGATAGTGACGATGATGGAAACTAACGAGAACATGACAAGAATGATTATTTATATAGATATAGCATTCATTTATCCTCACAACTTTCACAGTTTCTTTTGCATGAAAAAAAAGAAGAGAAATATAAACAAAATTCTGGGATGTCTTTTAATTTCGGGATCTAACTCAGCTAAAATAAAAAGGAGGCTATATGCTACATGTATAACGTTGTAGTTGTGAAATCACATACATATTTCGAATCAGCTTAAAGAAAATTCAAAGATTGCTTTAAAAATTAATTCTTATTGAGAAACGTGTCTTGTTCACAATCAAACTCCTACGCTTTCAGGCCCACGAAAACGCCAACGCAACGTCAATAGCCCCCCTTACAGTCGCAGATGAAATGATTCTAATTGATACCCGGCCTACTCAAGCATATTACGGTTGAATACAAATGAAAACACGATGTATTTTTTATAAATATAGTAGATTAGATAATACCGAAGGCCTTAGCTTTGAGTCTTTGAGTTAACGATTTAAAAAGTGAAAAGATACTTGAGCGTGATTTATTTGTAATTCCAATCACAATTTTCTTCAAAAAATACCCATTCAGTCCAATATTTCTACTCTCGATAGTAAAAATACTTCAAGGGTTGCCGCTTCGAGTAACTAAACGCATCTCTGTCGTTCATTAAAATATTGCAAGCAGTACCCTACTGGTGAAAGTCATGACGTCACGACATGAGAAGCGCTCCAACAAAGCATTAAGCTTATTCAAAAGGGCAAACTTAAAAGGATTTCATTTCGTTTTTTTTTGGGAAGTAGTTCTAGTTATTGAAGTTCATTTTAATGTTATGAGCCTTTTAGGTAAGGTCTAAAAGAATTGATTTGAATTTTTAAGCCGACTCGAGTCAAAATGAATGGAGATCAAAGTTCTAGTAATAATAAATAGGGAGTTGAAGCTCTGGTTCCACCTCAAATAAAACCCGTAAAAAGTGATGCCATTAGGAGCAGGTAGGTATAGGTTTGTCGGGACATTGCACTTTGGGAAGCCTCTGACTGCATTTGAATTAAGAGTTGAAGAATTAATATTAACAAACTAATCCTTGTGCGTTTTCCCTATTCCTCCTATCCTTTTCCCAGACTGAGTAATTGATTGTGTGGAAGACAAAGGGAATGAGAGGATCCAGTAGTATTAAAGGTGAGATAAATTCTTGTGGAGAGCTTATTACTCGTCTATACGAGAAATAAAACGAAGCCGAAAAATCTCATCCTATTATACGGAATGGCTTGTTCTTGTCTCCCATATAGATATTTTATTCTTCTCCCTCGCTTCATAATATATTCATTAGTTTCCAAGGCAAATAGTACTGAAGCGGTCGAGTTCTCATCTCATTCCATCCTTCTTTCCTTCCTTTATTTCTTTCTTTCTTTCTCTCCTTCTACTTCTCCCTATCTGTCTTGCACTCCAAATGTATTCGTAATCACATCACCGTTACCGTATATATAGCTTGTATATTTTTTTCCCCTTACAGACGGAATAGCCAAGTCTATGAGCACTTCACAAATGAATGCATACTTAGAACTAATGGTATTGTATCCCTCTGTGTACTAACAGTTACCACTTTCACTCCTTGCCTTTCTCCCTATAGTAGGAGAGCTAATGCCGACAGGAGTATACATACAGGTATATAGGACGGAGAAACACGTAGAAAAATCTATCCTTTGAATGAAAACATAGGGACATGATGCAGGGAAGCACGAAGTCAATAGAAGGAGCGCCAGCAGCACTAGCACCCATTCAATATTTCAAGGTGTAAGACACGTATGACCGTCTGGCCATAATACAAATGTGTGTGTGATATGAGGCAACACGTCATAATAGACTTGAGTGGAGCTGGAAGTTAGAGATGTAGAATAATAATAATAATAGCATAATGCTTCCATGTACCTACTTAGCGCTATACGCTCAGGTTGAGAGTGGGCACACACACATGTGATAAGGATAGATTGCCACCACGGCAATGGATTGTCTGACCCACCTTTGTGTGCACAATGGGAGAATTTCATAAACTCATAAACTTTTCCAGAAACTGTAGATGGAATGAAATGCTGGGGAAATGAGAAGAATACTAATCTATATATAATGTGGATGTATATAGGAGGCAGACAGGCTCATTGTGGTGTTGGGAAAAGTGCTAGTCGTATGTGTGTAGAACCGTAGACCCATGTAGTTTTTCTCTCATATAATAGAGTGTGAAGAGGAAACATTCATACGTGACTTTTTACGTACCGACAAACATTCACAAAACCATACATGGGCTTTCATGAGCGATGGTGGGTGAAATAAAGGAATGAAAGTTCTCCCTTCCCTTCATGTATGCATGTAAGGTACTTTCTCCACTCGACTCTCTCTCTTGTACATAGTTCATCTGCGGAACAAGTCTCGCGTTTTACCCAAATCAGACTTTTACTTTACTAACTCATATGGCATGTTAACTTTCCTTCAAACTGCAGTATAACCTTCCACCGGGGAGTGAGAGAAAGAATAGTGTGGAACTGCAACTGGGAGAAAAAGTCCATTTTATATATTATGTACATAGGGACCTACCTATATAAAAATTAATGAAACCCAGACGCTCTAAGCGTGTCGGTTAGGCCATCGCGCCCTCTCCAAATATGGAATTGTTACTAAGAGGAAGTATTGAAAATTGTTATAAAAATATTAATTTAAATTTAATTTAAAATCAACAAAATTTGTGT
>JAQFZC010002492.1:0-22833 GCA_034695205.1 Dicyrtoma fusca | reverse complement strand
CATTCCCTCAACTAAACGACGCATCACGAATAACAAATTACACTCGCAATTCACCAATAATTTCAAATGACGAGGCAAGAATCGAAAGCTGTGTGAACGCCGTTTCTATAAAATTAGATGTCAATGCTTTGAAAATAAAAGAGCCGAAGAATTTTTAGAAGTTCCAACTCACATCGCCCACGTGGGCCAATAAAGCAGCAACGAAATCTGTCAATTTTATCCGGTCAACGGTCGTGATGAAAGAAGGCTTTTGTTTGTAGATTTTAGAAATAAAAACAAAAATAATAAAAAAAAACACGCTACGGAAGTGGAATTGCTAAATTATGCAAAACAAGTTGCTTTTATGTTTTCCGTGATATAGAGTCTGTTGAAGCACGCACTTAATTAAAATGTAAATGAATCTCCACACACAGATTTCTTTTACAGTTCCATTCCAAGGAAGAAGCGTGAAAACCAAGAAGAAGCAAAATATTTGCATTGCTTCCTAAAAAAGGAACGCAAAAGTAATTCTGATGCAGTTAGCAGTCAACAGGTATTGTTCCTCACTAGAAGCATTGTCGCAGTAATTAGCACGCAATTATAAACAAAGTCAATTAAATTAAATTTAAATATTATTTTTTTGAAATCTCTGTAGCTTTTAAGTAGCTCCTAATCATAGCCACTCTTTCTTCAAATATACGAAGCAATCATGGGGACTTTTCAATTATTACATCAAGGAAACGTGAAAATGACGTGTTAAACGCAATTAAGAGCTTTCTTGCTTTTGTTTCAAAATGCAAATATAATGCTTTGCACATATCGTCTTTTCACAATTTAAAAACGCAGATATCATGTTTTGTCGCTTTTGATACGGCAATTATCACGTTTTGCTTTTATAACTCGTTTAAAATGTTGATTTCATAGTTTGCGTTTTTTGAAAAGTTTCAGATAGCATTTTTATACTTTGCGTATTTTTAAAATGCAAACATCTAATTATCCACCTTTCTCAAACGTTGGTCATTATCATGTTTCCTGTGATTTTTGAAAAGCAAAATATAAAATGTTATAATACAATGTGAAAATGTTAATTGACCGTTTTGGGATTTTGGAAAGTGCATTTATCACATTTTGAACACCTTGAAGAGTCAGAAATGCTGGTTTGCGCCTTTCTAAAATGTGCATTTCCTCCTTAGGAAGTATATGCAAGGCCCCTGTATGTGGAACGTTTACTGCCGTATGTGCAGGGAGCTTAAAATTGCCGTAATTGCGTAATGAAATTTTCCCTGAGCCAAAGTACACGGCAAGCAGTAGTTGGAGTCCCAGCGGAAAAGTGGAAAAAAATACTTTTTTAAGAAAAAAGCTGCAAAAACAAAGTTTACTTCTGGAGCAACGTGACATGAATAGGTGTCCACGTATAAGTATACTGAATGAGTAAAATGTGCACTGATGGGGATATAGGCAAATCTGGCTGAGTATTAATATCGTCGGTTAAGAGGCAAAATGGTTTACATCAAAATGGAACTAAAAGCGAAATGGTCCACATTCACACCAAGCACCGACACATAGCATGGTTATGGACCATTTTGCTTTAACGTCATTTGGATGTAACCGACTTTGCCTCTCAACCGACGCTACGTCATGCAGTGTGTATAACGCGTCTTGAGAGTCCATGGCCTGCGTCAGCTGCTTCCATGGTTTTGAGATCTCAGTCAGTCATCTCACGAGTGCAGTGCATAAAATTAAGGGGGCATTCATCAATTACGTTTACAAGAGAGGGTAGGTGGGGGGTTCAAAATCCATGTAAACGCATGTAAACGCCCTATGCTGGAGGGTGGGAGGGGGTTCAAAATTCGGAGTTTTTGTAAACGTAATTGATGAATGCCCCCTAAAACAAAAACAACCCCGACTTCCCAGCATCCCAGCACCAGGGGCCACTCATATATTACGCCACAGAACAGACACTTCCAAAAATGAACTTTTATATTCTCTTCCTATTCTCCATCTCATTCATCAATCATAAACTAATAAAATCAAATTATTTTTTGAAAGTTAACATTTCATTTTACCCTCCTTGTAATTTTTGACCGGAGTTTTCCGGTTTTGGAAAAGGTGCAAGGTAATTTTTGAAAAGCCCCTCCCTGCTATGCCCAGCCGCATTTGTGTATGAAAGTAAAAGTGCAGGGCGACACTGTGGAATGGCTGGGACTGAGTCATAAAATTTGCATCTTATGATTCCAATGATCCCTTCGCTTCCCGGGAAGAATACGAGAGAGAAGTGCGGGCGACGCCTCTGAGAGACGAGGAATTCTCCGCATAGAAAGATGTATAAAAATTCCCATGATTTCATTTCCATGTCGGATATAAGAGTGGATATACCCCCCGCTATGCTCTATAGCCTGCCGAAGAAACGTCCATATATCCAGAAACTTATGGACAATAGCAAACCAATCACGAGACAGACAAACATGAAGGAACACTGACTTTCTACAAGAAAAGTTTTCAACAAATTTCTCCACCATTTCCGGAAAACTTTTTATGAGTCACTATAGACACGCTCGCTATATGCAGATAGGCTCGTATAGCATCTTCACGGACGATACATCTTGGAACAGAGTGCCAAGTCGACAAAAAAGGATGTAAAATCCAGAAAAAAAACCATAGCACCCAAACCCAGTGAGGCAGCCAGAGACCAGAGCAGAAAATAGAAAATAGACTCAAAACACACCAAAAAACACAGCAAATGTCTGTTCAGGGAAAAACAAGAAGGCTCCTCGCTAAATCCTACAAAGGCAGCTTCCACACACAATTCTATTTTTGAATTTTATTACACATTTTCTAACTGCCATTTGCTTTGTTGCTGGGGATTTTTAAAGATAATTCAGTCATTTTGGGATTTTTAGAACATTTTCAAAACTACAGTATTACAGTGTCCAAGATTTTCGAATTATGCTTTAATTGCTCGTGCTTACAAATAAAAATCTGGCTTTAGATTTTCAATCACAGGTTTTATAATACAAATAAAATGCGAGCGCGTACTAACCGGAAGCTTGTGTTGATAGAGCCGTTTCTCCTTTAATTCAGCTCCTCTTTTGTCCACCGAAAGTACAATGAGAGATTAAAATTGAAAATCCAGTTTTACACCGTTGTTTAAAGATAAATAATCAGATTTGTTTTTAAATGCACCGTTAATTATAATCCACTCACTGGCCACCCAGTCAGCTGTCACCTTTTTTAGGACAAGATTAGATTCATAACTCAAAACTTCCGGATATTTTATAGCACTGTTTTTAAAGCACATTTTTTTATTTTGTTTTTTAAAATCCCCAGTTGTTTTGCAAACGACTTTTTAAGTGGGAATTTAAACTCCCAGTTACTTACCATTACCATATACTATTACATTTTTAAAAGGACAAGCTTTTAAAATGATTTTGTTTTTAAAATGTACCGTTTTTTATTTTTTCCATTCACTCTTTTTGACCCAGCAATTTTTGAAAATGCTTTTAAAACTTTGGGCCGTTTGATTCCCTGGCACTTGATCTACACTATGACCTGGACACTTATTGATTTTTTTGTCAATAGACAATTATTATTCTTCTGTACTTTAACTTTCTACTACAATGTTTCGAAGTAGTTGACTTGTGTTGTTGTGTTTTGACTGGAAAAGCGGATACTTTGGACGGGAGATGCGTTGGTTTCTGTTGTTCGGGAAAGAAAGTGACGGCGCGTGTTTTCTCTCCTGCGGACGACTAACTACTAAAATAGAAACTTGGAAATCCCAAGACTCAACACACACGAACATTCCACTCGCTTTTCCCTACCAACCGCTTTTACCACCACGAGGGGCCCCTCACATCTCACCTATCACAATTTAACCTCCAACTTTCCTCTTTCCACACTTTTTTTAAAACGCCATTAATCATTTCTGCGAATTGACACCATTCGAATGGATTGCTTCCCCGTTTTGCTCCTTTTGGAAATGCTACTTTTATGGCCGTTTTTATGGATATTGTGCTTTGCTTCTATTGAAAATGTTGATTTAATCTTGGGAATATTTTTTGAGACTTTGTAAAAGGATATTTAACCCTATTTTGACGTTTAGAAAGTATTTTTGGTTGTTTCTAAACGGTAAAGAATTATATCCGAAAGTGTTGTGAGTGTGGTTAGAATGATGTTAGATGTAGGATGTGCGAGGGTCCTGGAATAGTGGAAGCTAAAGGAATAGTTGTGTGTAGTTGCATCTATACGTAGCTATAGCAGCGGGTATAGCGTGGATTGTGAGTCAAAGTGAGTTTCGTTGGAGTGTGCTCACAAAGACAGACTCACTCTCTGCGCCACGACCACGCTCTCAACTAAACTTCACCACTGCATCTCCAAACCCCCCTCAATCCTACATAACACTACACAGGGGCATTTCAAAGTCCATTTTATTCTAATCAATCCTTCAAATATGCAAATATCCCCGTTTACTCTCTTTCATAAAGTTAAATTCTTATTTTTCATTCTTTCAAAAATCTAATGGCTTCTTTTAGCTCACTTTCAGAATGTAGTTACCACCAAAGGTTATTTTACTGCTTTTTAAAAATGTAGTTTTCCATATGTTAAAAACAGTGTTGGTTTCGCATGCTTAACAGCTGGTGAAAAAGCCAATCATATTTTTGTATTTTTTAAAAAAGCGAATATTACGCTTTATATTTGTACACTGTTAAAAACCATTTTTGCCATTTTTGACTATTTTGAAGGGGGCTTCTCAATGAAAATCCTCTGACGTGATATTTGGAAGGCTCCTAGCTGGGGTGGAATCTCTAAGTATGTTATACCTATATCCAATATGGCTATAAATTGATACATTGGAGGGTGTAGAGACGTGGCTATAGGCGTATCTTAGACTCACTCTGGCTTCCAGTTATTTCCAGTTAGCTTGTGTGCAGAATCCTTATCTCTCTCGACTAGATCTTCGCAACTGCTTTCCTTTCCTTTTCCTTCCACGCATTTACAGTCCACAATCTCCACACACTTACAGTCGTTCTCACATATCAAGCATCCCAATAATACCGCAATTTAAAATTCAATTTCACGTTTTATTCAAACAATTTTCAACAACGTCGTACTTTATTCGACCTTATACTCCAGTATCTATTTAGTTGTTTGCCTACACCAAATATTTATCGTTTTTGCACTAGGCAAAATCCCAGATTTACTTACACGTTTTTTAAAAAATATCACATTAACACACTCTGGAAAGGAGCTCACTATATAGCCTTTAGTTAAATTTTTTTTTAATTTCAAAATGTTCAAATCGCGTTTGGTGTTAAAAAAGGCACAAAAACGACCTATTTTCAAATTTTGAAATGGTCGAAAATGTTCTATCTACAGTATGTGGATCATACAAAATATTGTCAAAAATAACCAAAACTCTACTTTTGACTACATTTTCGTCTCTTTAACAAATTACGGAAAGTGTTTCATTTTGAGTGTGAAAAATCCGCTACCGTCATAAGATGATTTTGAATAGAATGAAATTGCAAAACGTAGACTTTTGACTGCGTTTTTAAGATAATGGCGCCCACGATTCCGTTACAGATTGATTTGATTGGATGAATTTGCAGAGTTTGTAGAATTTAATGAGACAAGAGACACTGGCTTAGATGTGAGAATGAGCAGGACAGAGATGACTTGGCAGTTATGCGTAAGTACGGGCACTTGATCTGCGCTTAGTAGTGAAATGATGTGCGATTAAATAATGCAGCAAGATCCGTTCAAGTAAACACATCGCTGCAAAGTGTAATGGCGGTCGTAAAGCTGAGAGTAAAACAAAAGTGGCAGTTAGAAAACTTTCAATTCAACTCAAACATTTTCTGGCACAAAAAGATAAGCACCAAGTTTTTATTTTACAATCAACTTGTTTCTCCAATTTTAAGTCGAGACACGAGCAACATTTCAACTTTGTTTGTTTTTTTTTTTCTGCAAGTAATGAATTACTCAAAGCTCAAGTTTAAAAAATTGTTTGTTTTTTCACTTTTATTTTTACTTTCTTATTCACTGCCACTCAATAACTGGCTCACTAAAACTGACTCAGTGAGTGACTGCGTTCGTGAGAAGCTCTGCGTCTGTAATAGCCTCTTGTTTACAAGGAATAACTTTTAGTAAAATTAGGCATAAAATTCATCCACTGCTGTATTGATTATTTATATATCACTCCAAAAGCTTCATATTTTGACGTGTACGTACTGTACAGACAAATATGTAAATGCCATCCCATCATTTTACTATACATTGATCCATGTTCTGGCGATAAATTCAACTTCTATTCTTGTACTCATATTTTTCAGTCGCGAATCCACATCCATTCTAAGTGTGGGCAGAGCAGGAAACACACTTTTTTAAACGGAATTATTACTCTACAAACTGCAAGTGAAAACGTAGGGGGCGGGGGGTGGATCACATGAAACAGTGGAATTGGAAGGAAATGGCTCATTTTAAAAACGCAATCTCACAAACTGTTGTTTTCAAAAAAAGTGTTTTAGAAAAATTCATTTATAAAGAGCTTGTGGAACAATAAAGAGATAATAAAAAACTTATTTTCAAAGATTCTTTTAAAAAAGCAATTTTTTGAAAAAAGTAATTATTTTGACCAAAAAGAGCATTAAAATAATTTTTTTAAATTCCATTTTGTAAAGAAACAAGGAGAATTTTCAAAAAGCACAAAATTATTATATTTTTACTCTAAAAAAATTGGAAAAAAGTTAAAAAATGAAAAAAGTCAAAAGTAGTGATAAATTGTAGGATGATTAAAATATTGGGCTGCCTACTGGGGAACTGGCTACTGTGTGTGTATTCTTAGGATTGTTGGGGCTGCGCTGATAGCTTGGCTTCCTTTAACTCGACTTGTTAGAAAAAACGGACGGACTTCCGTGAATGCCTTTGCTTTGGAGTGCAGTGGTTCGGTGGCCAATAAATTAAGAAGCCTTCGCACTGGAAAGCAAACCACAAAAATATCCGCCAGCCAACTTCCACTCAAAGGCCACATCTACATTTTAATTGGAATTCCAACTCCGCAGTCCACGCCAACCATCATTTCACATACAAATATGATCATACATGAGCACACAGGGCTCTCGCAAATATCACGTCTCAAAATACATTTTTTAACTGCCATTTTCTTTTTTGGAAACGTGTACTTATTACCTTCGGCAGGTTTCTGCAATGAAGTTACCATGTCTTGGTTTGCAGGTAATTAATCACAAAATGTTTGGTGACGTCATATCTACAAGGCTCCCCAAGTTCTACTGCTGGTGTCTCTTCGTCCAGGGATATATCTATATAGCAGGCACAGCACGCCTGTATCCTTTAACCAGTTTCAATCCAAAGCCAGTAGCGCACTTTGAGCACCATTTGTAGTCACTGTGACATTTATTCCAATGTTATTCTAATGTGCCGTCTCTAAATGTTTTCATTGTACATTCTGTTTATCATTCAGTGGCAGCCAAAAAAACATGTAAAAATAAGAGTGCAGAGGATGCAGCGAGAGATCACTCATAAATCTGAGCAAGAAGTGGGCTGTAACGTTGCCACTAATAAAGCGTCTCAAGTGCGGGCGTATGTTCGAGCAGTCTTATGAGGAAGATGTGATCTTCAAGTGCAGACGCACTTAATTGAGACTTTGACAGCTCCTCATTTTACGTCCCTTAAGTCTGCCTCACATTTATGATCTGTTCGAGTGGGTCTTCCGTAGTGTGGGTGTTCATCTCTTCTGTCAATGAGATCATCCATTATTATGCATCCAAATTATCTACCAGTCACACAATACCTTTTCTTATTTTAAACCATTTCAGTATCTTGTGTTTAGGGGTTTTAAAGCTATTTTTTTGTTTTTTACTTTCGACCAAGTTTCCCTTGCTTAAAAATGGGACCCAGTTCTGACAGGAATTTAATCTAGCGAGTGAGGATGACGTAATAGTGGATAATTAGGCTGAGCCCTTGGAAAGTGAAGGCTGGCAGCCGGGTAATTTGGAAGCCGGGTAATTTGGACGGCTGAAGAGTGAGGGAAACGGGAAGAGGATGGCGGGTGTGAGTGCAAACAAAAATGTCCAGAAGGCACGGAACAGATGACAGATTACGTCAAAATTCAATGAACGCACTGCTCAGGGTACGCCACGTAATTATATAGCAGATGAAGGCAGATCCACCTTTAATCATATTCCCAAGGTCCCCGCTCTTATTCTCACTGCGTCAACACAAATGTAAATATTCAATTGCGGGTAACCGAGCTTGCACCTGGGAACTTCCAAATATGACCTCGTCTGACTGTGTACACAGGAAGCCATGCACAAACTACGACTAAAACTAAAAAAAAAGTATCCAAAAAACTTAAACCACACAATCTGTGTTTGAGGTGTTCAAATATTCAAAAAGTAGGGAAGCTAGCAAAAAGTTTTAAAAATTGGCTTAAGTAGCTCATATTTATTAACATCGTAAATGTTAATACTGCATAACACATAAACACTGCATTTTAAAATGGATAAACACTCTCGAGATTTCTTTCCCTAACAAGTTCGTCATGTGATGCGACGTTAAGAAATTAGAAACTGGAAAAAATTTGCACATTTATAAAAACTGATTTGGCGAGGTTGTCCACTGCATTGCATTGAGACACGGCTACCCTTGAATGAGCAAATTATTTGCAAATCACTCCATCAATGAATTTAACTCATTTTTACATTTTAATTCTTGACAGAGCATGTAATGAATTGAATTGAAAATGAAGTGACTTGATCTTATCAAGATGATTGGGTTCGGCAAGATTCCCTGACCTTTTGCACTATTAATGTTTTGACTCGAAAATTAAAAATGTGCGCAATGACTCTGTGATAAAGAGATGAAGAGGCCCATCAATCTCAGGTCATCATCATTCGCGTAGCAATAAACTAATAAAGTAATTAATCAGCCAGTCAGTTGATGGCACACAGAAGCAGAAGCAGATCCAATTTTCAGAGATTTTATGCAAATGGAGATCTCAGAGGTCATAATTCAAAGCGAAATGAAGCCTCAATGGCGAATGGACCATCCCTTCAAACCCTCCAGGGACCACTCATATACTACGTCATGGGAATATTTTCATTTATTTTGGCCCCTCCCTCTATTCTTTCAGGAGGATTCTGTTTTTCCAGACCAAAAAATTATTGATCATTTATTGACTTTTAATTGCTGTAAGTGTGCTGACGTAATATGTGATTGACCCCTCATCGAACTCCCTGAGCATCCCACGTTAGGTCGAAGGTACTTTTACGTTGACGTAGTTATTAATCTCGAATGTGAAACCGAGGAAATAAATCTTGAGAACTAATGAGCCTCTCTTCATTCTGACAGACTAAGCGGCCCCAAAAAATGCAAGTAGCATAAAATTAAAATTAAAATGAATTAACTTCAAATGCCACAATTAGTATTTAGCTGCATGGACATAAATGTATCCAAATATTACGTCATTCCCGTTTTTGACGCCTTCAGCCTTTTTGTTTTTCTGTGTCAGCTTATTTGTCCAGATTTAAAAACATCCCATCATCCCACCACCCTCTTCACCTTGCATAAATTAGCATTAAATTATAATTCTCAAGAAAAACTACCGCATTTAATTACTGCCACGTACTCGTATATAATATGTATACCTAGTTCATGGGGTTGGGTTTTGGTTGCCTTCCTTGTTTTTAAAATGAAGTCATGAGCTTAAGACAGTTTAATTTTATCCCGCAGTTTTAGGACTGCTTTTGGAAAGTACATTTTAGAAATGCAATTACTTGCACTAACAAATAGTTTTGAAAAAGCTGTTTTTTAAAATTTAAATTTTGAAAGGGCAAACTGAATTTAAAACTGAAGTACCTACCAAGTTGTGTAGTAAAGAGTGGGTTTGCTTACCTTACGTAATGTTCCACTGTGATTGAGTGCGACTGTGGAGTAATGCTTGGATTCTGATGGCTGCTGAAGGCAGTAAGATGGGAGGCTTGTGCTGCAAAGAAAGAGAAATAATTTGTTAGCTTTGTGCAG
The DNA here is from genome assembly GCA_034695205.1 of Dicyrtoma fusca. Lineage (NCBI taxonomy): Eukaryota > Metazoa > Arthropoda > Collembola > Symphypleona > Dicyrtomidae > Dicyrtoma > Dicyrtoma fusca. The sequence goes on along the minus strand of JAQFZC010002492.1, from coordinate 12,816 downwards.
GTAAAATTAAACTTATTGATTCTAATTGTAATTGATTGAGAGTGTAAATAATTCTGGTGGCGTAATTGATGGGACAAGATTTGCGGGAAGTGCAGTCTGCATTATTCATGGACTAAGTTTGTACGGTAGAGATTATTGTTGGGAATTGATGAGGCTCATCATTTCCACGTTCGTCTTCAATCCTTTGTGTGCACCTCCACTCACTCATCAATATTCCCGCCGCGTGTCTTTCAAGTTCAGGGAATGTCAGTGTGCCACACTAATCCCGAGCATCGCTTCATCCTTTATATATTGGGCCTACTCACATATTTTCAAAAGTCCAACCCAAGGTTTGCATCTTCTAAAAAGTGTCAATGCATCTTTTGCAAAGGTGCAAACCAAGGAACGGGAATTGAATTTTTTAAAGGCGAAGGCAAATAACTGTGACACTGGCCCTATATTGCATTAGAGGCGTAATCGGCGTAGATGTTGCTTTGCAGTAGTTTTTATTTTCGTCCCGATCACTGCTGCTACACGCTTGCACCGGGTTTCGCCACTTCGTGCTTTCTCCAAAGTGCACGCTTTAGTCACGCAGCGGAGTCGTAATTATGAATTTGAAAGAGATGGATTTTTGAGCGTGAAAGTGCAGGAGCAGAAAGGCCAAGGAGAAAGGCAGATTATGGGAGCACTCATCCTGGGCCACTGCACCGGAATTTAGGGGCCCAGCTGCAGATGTTCGTCTATTTTCGATAATTACAGCCGGGGACCAATGACACGCCAATTACCCGACGTCAACCGCACTCTGCACGCAAGCAATCAGCTTTGCGCTAAAACCAGACACCCACACGAAACTTTCACTCAACTTTCACTCCCAACACACGATCCATATTTATTTTTTCCAAGCTGTACCGTACTTCACCCATTAACTCACACCAACATTTCACCTCGAATGTGACGACAGTGGAAAAGCGGTGCTTATTGTCTGTCAAGTACGGTATGCGTGTACACACACACGGTGTCTTTATGGAGCTGTGTAATAATCCTACTATACAAAAAAAGCTTTAATCACAAATGACGTGGCTTCTTCCGATGGACTTGACTCAAGAGTAAAGTAAGAAGTTAAGAATGACGTACTTTGTGGAAACTCCCAACGCTTTGCAGCAGCTTGTTTTATGGATTTACGACACGATGACGAGAGCGAAGTCCGGAGGGTGATCTTTGGAAAGAGCCGTGCACAGGAGCGAGTGTAGTGATTAGAAAATTAGAATTCTTGAGGTGAATGAAATCCTGTCTTGAGCTTAATTACTTGCACGTACAATGGAAGCAGCAGGCGCACTTTTATTGCAGATGCTCTGCACGTGCACGCCAAGCATAGCCCAGTCCAAGTCTACTTTTATTGCCCAGAAAAAGACTGCCGCTAATTACTTGAAAATTAAAAACGGGGGGTCTGCCTTTCAAAGCTTCTTAAAAGCAAATTAACTCTAATTTAATTTAATATTAAAAACTCCAATTTTCGGTCTTTCGCACAAATTCCTATACTTCCACTATACTAGTGGTGGCAACGGACAATGGAGAAAGCAGGGAAAAGCAGCTCATCTGTTAACAAATTCAAGTTTTTATGCGACCATTAACTCCTTTCAACGACCCTTCGCTATGCCGTCCTGCACGTCTTCCTTTTTCGTAGCTTAAGAGGCAAAACGCAATTTTGTAACTTTCTTAACCATGCAAATGGAAGATTTTGGATGATTTTAAAAGTAAGGGTCATACTGCGTCTTGGGCCAGGATGCATGCTTAATGACGTCTAGAATCGTCTCAGACACACCGTCGGACCAGACAATCGTTGTGGACACGAAAGAAAGGAGAAAGTTAAAAGTGAAAGCGTTTTCCAGTTCAAAGTCAGCGACCCTCACGACGGGAGCGGCGGCCAATTAATTTCTTTCTGATCTGCTAAGCGATAAACTCCTCCAAATTACGCTACTCGTCTGTCTGGGGAAATCACCATTTCAACCTCACTCTGCAATGCAATGCCAAGCCAAATTACATATCGGAGGTAAAGCAGCAATCTGCATCTAGCCTTCTCGCAGTTTTGTTAACGTAGGTACGAACCATTTTTCAAATTTACATGCAATGTAAAACTGGTATTTATACTTTTACACTTTTAGTAAGCACAAGTGAAAAACTGATGGTTTGGGACTTCCTGCTAATGGCATTAACCTATTCGCTACTGGCAAACCATGGAGAGCATGCTTTACAAAAGCCTTTAATTCTATAAATTAACTTTTTCAAAAAGGTCAAAACTAGTAAATAACACTTTTTCAAAACAGTCAAAACTAGTAAATAACACTTTTTAAAAACAGTCAAAACTAGTAAATAACACTTTTTCAAAACTGTCAAAACTAGTAACTAACCCTTTGCAAAAAGGTCAAAACAATAAACTAGCGTTTTTAAAAAAGGTCAAAACAAGAAATTGGTGTTTTCAGAGATGTAAAACAGGATATATTACCGTTTCGAAAAGGTTAAGGAAACATTGGACTTGCCCACAATGCTTCTTTTTTAGGATAAAAGCGCACACAGTCAGCACTGGGAGAAAGTATAGAAAGCCGAACCTTTTAGTTTTGATTTTTTTATTGCCTTGACATTGACATTGCGTAGCCTTCCTTTCCCTCAGTTTCCCTTTCCTTCCCGTTAAACAAAAATCCAAGGAGACAGACCAGGTAAAAGCTTCCCCAAAAATTGTGTAAAAAAACAGGGAGCAAACTACCTGGCCTTGCCAGATAAAATTATTGATTGGATTGAATTGGCCATGATTGAGCCCCAGAATCACAATAAAATACATAATAAAAAATAATAAAACCATAACAAGCCATAGTAATACACATAACTGCCGTTATATATGTACCTATATCTACTACCTAGGATGTATACACATAATAAAATTGCCGTCATTATCACTGCTGAGTCATCATTTCTTGGGATATATTTTTTTCCTGGCCTCAGCGACTTGTAAATAATTTTCCAAAGCATTGCCTTCCAATAATATTGCCCAATTCATACGCAATATTCTTCTATGTAAGTACAAACTAATAAATGCTTACGCACTCTTTACACACACGGCCAGGGAAGAAACTTTTTCCATATAAAGATCCCTGAGCAATAAATAAATGCTACACATGAATGTTTCAAGGCTACGAGACTGGAGGGTAGGAAATGTGAGCGTGGAAAGTGGAGTGAAAGGTATATGGGTATAGCCATAGAGTATAGATGCAGTTCTGGATATACTTATAGGGATGGTATATACAAATGATACAACTATTGATTTTCATTTTCCTTTCGGGTTTCCCATTCCCATGACTAATCCTGACTGCGGCCATCCAGCAAATACAATGCAATGCGTACTCGCTTACATTTCCAAGAAAGTATTCAGACGGGCTTTGCATATAGCTTGCAGGTAGCTATATAGCATATAGTGGCATATTATATTGTAAATTGTAATGCAATCTCCTCCTTGTAGCTGTAGACTGGCTTTTAGCAGGGGAAAGCACTTACATAATCTAATGGCCTCTCGCTCCTTCTCAACTGCTCTGGGATGAAGGACAGTAGCTATACTCACTCTCAGTTATTCCTCGTCGCTATGCTCTTTACAGATACACCCGCATCTAGGTTAGGGGCCTCTCAATATGTCAAAGGATTTTTAAAAAGCACAAATGATATTTTACACGCGTCCAAAGGAGACAAAACGACCAATTAACCATCCTGTCAAAGCGGTTATACACCAGCTCAAATTGTAAACATTTCTATAAGAGTGTAAAACGTGGAAAACTTGTATTTTTACTTGAATTTTAATAAATTGTAAGGTAGGTTGTACCTAAAAATATGATTTTGAATAAGGTATTCATTGTATGTTGTAATAACTGCGAGGTGCCTACGCTGTCACCCAGAGTTGACTATATATAATATGACAGAGAAAGTAAGGGACAGAAGGATCCTCGGAATTGTCTTGATCTCTTTCTCTCGGTCTTTGGGTGGACGATGGTTTTGTTTGGAGGCAGACGGAGGTTGATAAAATTGGGAAAGTGAATAGTTGCTTTTATTGGTTTAGTTACTTGTGTTCCTGTTACTAGGTAGTGAAAGAGAAAAGAGAAAAAACGGGATGAGGATGAGTCATCCCTGGAAAGCCCTCTTCTGCACTCGCATCTTCCACCACACACTCGCCCACCCCACACAGCATCTCCCAGCTCCTTCCTCCGACACCAGTATTTACGACCCCTGTCATTATTACACTTTCCCTCCATCCGTCAAGTGACTCACACAGCACCATCGTCAAACAGAGACAAAAGCGAGCAAAACGGGATTTACAATAAAAATCCCGTTTAGCACCCAATTTAGAGTAAAAGCACAAAGGCACTTTCACCAGTTCACGCTCATAGCAAAAACAGTGGAGGTGATTCAAAGTAGAATAATAATGCAGTCTTAGAATTAACTGAACACAATTTTACACCGTTTACGCATTTTAGAGGCAAAGTTTGGAAAGAAACTTGTGTCTGGCTTTGACTTGACATGACCATTCGACTGACCTGAGAAAAGATCCGAATCCCTGTCCTACAGCAACATTGCCGTCTGGCCACTTCCACGTCTTCCGGTCGATATACGCATTTATTGATCCGGACTCCGAATGCAATTACCTCAATGAACGAGTACGCGTCTAAGGGCACAATTCCGGGGGAATTACTCCTCTAACAGTCAGTTTATCGATGACTGGACAAATTCCCTTTCTTTTACTCCCCCAAGATTATGACAGAGATCAGTTTGCAGTGGCAGCATGGCCATCTCATGTACGAGACACAAAAGGAACAAAAGGTAATCCAATAAAGTCCACACAATACAAATCCATCCGCCGTTCCTTCAATAATCCAATGTTAAATGTTCTGCTAATTCAACAACTCAGCCCCTGGCTTCAAAAATCCATCGCGTTTAAATCAAAAATTGTAGCCCGTGCATTTCTAGCATTTACTTATATTTTCGACACAAGTGGGTTAATCTGTCTCTTAGCTGCACTGGCACTGCACTGACCCTGGCTAAACACTCAAATTCCAGACCACACCAAATCATAAAATTTAAAAATTACATAATTCCTTTTAATAAAAATAGAAAATGTTCTATTTTTCTGTACTCGACTTGGGATTTTACACTGCAATCAAGGAAAACACAAAAGGTATCAAAAACAAACATGCTTGAGCAATAATGTAAATTCGTGCTCTCATTTTTGTTTTTTCTTCCAAAATAGGACAGGCCAATGTACATATAGTATGTACACGTTGGTGTATACATGTTGTTTACTGTTGGTAACCTAACTATATAGACTAGAAATTACGACCGCACCCATTTTAACTTACATTTTCAAATCAATAGCGTCTGCTCCATTTCCAAGGGCAAAGGGAGAATAAATGGGGAAAGCCTTTTAAACATAATTAAACTCTTGGCACATATTTCACAGTAATGAAAAAATAAAATGGCCAAAACAGACAACACAAAGATCCCGACACGAAAGGGAATGTAGAGCAGAGGGCAGAGGTCAAAGGGCCATTCATTTATTCGCTACTCTTTAGACAAAACCCAGGAAATTAGGGGTCGTCCATAAATGACCTGTGGTCGCAAATTCTCAATATTGTTATTGCTCTTGTTTGGAATCATTGAGACTGCGATGTTTTTGGAGACGTAGTTTGTGGAAGGCCCCCTCGTGTTTTCTTTCGTGCCACGTGCTACTTTCTCTTCCCATCTGGTTTACATTGCAGCACCTTCGTCTTTGACTTTTGGGCGTCTTTCGCCTCCTTTATGATCTCCACGTGCATCGTATCACCAGATCACCAGCCGTTAGTCCGTCTCTAATGGATCTTTTGTCTTTGTACCTTCATCACTCTTTCCACTGCCTTCACTTGCTATTTGCTGCAACGTAATTGGAGGAGAGAGATGCAATTATATTTATGTTCATTTTATATCCATTCATTCGTATGACTTATGTGCGTTTTCTATAAAAATTTAGAAATAAGGCTTCCTCGTGCAATCTGTTCCTTTGGCATCCGATCTCTTCCCTCCCGTTCCAACCAATACAAATAAGAGCCAAAGATTTTACGGGCAGGAAATGGAACGAAAAAGTATTAACCACGGGAAGGGAAAGGCTCTGGAGATTCGTCACTCGGACTTTCTTTTACTTTCTATCTTCGAACCTACTTTCTTTTCATCCGTATCAAAAGATCATCCAAGTTCATTCTATGCTCTGATGCTTTTCTACAAATTCATGTGCTAAGTATGTCAATTTAATCGTGGATGAAGAGGCACTGTGGAGAGATCTCCAGTCCCCCCTTAAAAGCAAGTTTGCACTGTTTGAAAAAGTGTAAATAGCGGTTTCCCTACTTTTTATAAAGTGCTATTGGAAGTTCTAATAAAGCTAAATGGACGCCGGACTTTGTACACAATTCTTCGAAGGGGGCAGCTGACTTAAGCCACAATGCTTCTTCACCGACGATATGGTAACGCAGGGAAGTAGGATTGATTTTAATCGCGAGGGGATGGTTGTACGGACATGCTGCCGTTATTCCCTTGCTCTGCTACAGATAGGCAAAGCATCTCCAATATTTGTGTCCACATACGATTAGTGTATAAAAGATGTAATCTGTGCAAGTTGTGCAGAAACAAATAGGAAATCTACGGAACTTAATGCCAAAAGTTAAAAAATGAGATAATCAATAGGGCACTGCACTCTCATTTTTATATAAAGTTGAACTACAGAGATTGTGGATATAGCTGTGCCTATACCAGTAGCAACGGAAATATTTGATTATACTGGAATTCTAACAACTGCTTCGCCATAAGGAGAGAAAATCTTGGCAACTCCGTCAAGTTTGGGCAAGAAAGCATGAGGGAATGTAATTACAAGTGCCTGTGTATTCTGTATGGATCTTATAGCTTCGTAACTTTAATAGGCTCCAAAGATCCAACTAAATAGGCCAGTATTGACTTACACATCGCATTACTACGAGATCACAGGATAAAATCAACTCTGAGAAATCAGGATGATCTTCCGTGTAATGTGATCTTTCCCCACTAGCCCACTCACTACAGACTAAAAGGGGAAAAGAGATACAGAGATCAAATAAAAACAAAGTGAGCACTTCAAAGGACGATTCTGCCAACGAATGAAAGAAGCAAACAAGACGTTTTCTACTCTTTTGGGCAGAGAACACATTGCGATTGTTTCTATAAAAATTGATTTCTTTTGATTGCCGAGTAATTAAATTAAACTGTGGACAGTAACGGCTTCATTGAGCATCTGCGTTTGCACATCTAATGTTGCAATCTTTGAACAGGCAAATTATAACAGTTTACACTTTTTGGAAAGGGCAATGCTACGATTTAGACTGGTTCTAGTGAATTTATTTCCTGTCTACATTGTCTAGAAGCCACGCATGTAAAAAGGACGTAAAAATGGTGGACAGATCATTTGGTGGTTTTGCTTATTTGTAGTTTGTGGGCGACAATTCAGCTTGGAAAAGAGATGTGCATGGAGCATTGGGTTAAGTGGGGATTCCCTCATCTGCGTGTCTCTGGCTCATCTTCCGTGTGTGTGTGTGTGTGTGTGTGTGTGTGTGTGTGTGTGTGGGATGGGAATACATGCATGGAAATGGGCGTGATTAGAATAATTGTGAATAATGAGAAGAACGGCTACAAGATCACATTATCAACTTGTTCCCAAAATCCCCTCCAACATGTCACACTTAAACTCCGGGGTGCACTCTTCATCTTCAAACAAATTACAAAACACCACCATTGCTTCATTATGCACACCCACCCCAACAAATCTGTATTTATGCATCTTTACTTAAAATGCAAAGCATTGCATCTCTTCTTCTTCTTCTTTGCTTTTATTTCCCACAATTTAAAGCTAATTTATATAAGTACACGTGCGCACTATGTATTATTCATTCGTATTTTACAACTTTTAAAAAATGTTTTCATTTAGTGTGTAAAAGTAGGATATCTTTCACATTTTCAAACGCCATTGCGACATTATTTTTGCATCCTTTCAAAATCACGTTGGTAAATCGGAAATTAATGTTGTGCCTTTTCAAAATCAATGGAACCAAATATTTTGACCCTTTTCGAAGCCCTGTAATTATTTTGCATCTATTTTGTAGCCTTTTTAAGAACATTTAATTTGGAATTTTGCATCAAGTCAAGCTCTATATTACACAGTTGCGCCTTTTCAAAACTTGAAATAATCTAAATTTTGTTTGGTGGGGATTGGAGTGAAGATACAACCCTTTGCACCCACACGCACCATTAATGGTCCCACATTATCCAAAACGTTCTTTCTTGCAAGAATGACACAAGCTGCTTGTGGTCCTGCACTTAAACATTTAAAGATGCAATAAATCCCAAAAGGACTTCTCAGCACATTTACGGGAATCTCAATGGACTTACGCCGTCCACTCCAACTATCAGCTCATCAGTCCATCCCTCAAACGACTGCCTCCCAAAGTACAAATTACTCTTACACATATCGAGGCCAAAGATCCATTCCCACGGAAGTCAAAGTAAATAAAAGAAATAAAAGTGCAGATTGCAGTTTTACCATTTTTGCACAAAAGGGATATTTGCACTTTTTAAAAGGAGGTTAGGGAGTTGATAGTTGGAGTTGGCATCAAAATGAGCTAAAGGGCACCCTGAACTAGGACTTGTGCCACAATGCCTCTTGACCCGCGATAGGCGGCGTGAACTACAGAGACTCGCATGTCTTTCTCCGTGGACAAGGTGAAGGCGAGGACGACAAATAAATTGTGATATTATATTTTATCTTCCCATTTAAAGATCCATTCAAGTTCCAAGTTCAAAATGACTGCAGTGCTGAAGGAAAATCTTTGAGGAAACGAGCCCAGCATCTCGCAACCTTTCAACGTGTCTCCAGATAATTTTTCATAAAAAGTGCTTTTTGTTCTGCTATCTTGTCAGCTCTTGGCACGATTCAAGGAATAAATTTCTAAGGACCACACAAAGTACTCTTTTACACTTTATCATACACAAGCTCGGTCTGGCCAGGGCCTCTTTTAACCGCATTGCTCGGTACGTCTCGTCTGCTAAAGGTAAACCATTTAAAGCCTTAAATTGTAAAATATATATTTATTAAACCTATTCTGAAATATTTAGCCTGCATTTCCACAACTTGAAGGGCTATTCTTTTAAATAAAAATTGTTTTTTCAAAACTTCCTTTTACACCTCGTAGGCATCTTTATTGCAATACTTAGAACCAGACGATCTCCATTCCATTAAAATGGCCTCTTCGCTGTACAGGCTGCCTGGACAAATGTAATTTTGAGAAGCCACTTAAACTCTTTTACAAGGCGATAAATTTTAAAATTTGCATTTTCAGTTCTTTCCCAAATATTTCACGGGGCTATCGGTCTTTCCCCATTCTTTGGCACTCTTCAATAAAATGAAAGCGACACTAAACGAACAAGTAACGACGCCATTATCCCTGCGTCAGATGCGAGAAAAACAGAGAAACTGGCAATCATTTTCCATTTTTAATGCCACTCACCATTTTACATTCAACGCATTCCCCTCACAATCGTATTACAGGTGCTTATCTGTCCATAAATATTTAATTTTAATCTCAAATAAAAATGTCGCTATTTAGTATAAACGGCGATTGACATTATTTCTGGTTCATTTAGAAGGTGTATACCCAAAGTGTGTAGAATTCGCAGAGCTATTTGCACTTGAAAAGCGTGTAGGTCATTAATTAGCCTAAAGAACTAACGGAAAATGTGTGTCGTAAAAAGAGCCGAGTTGTAAACTGAATAAAATAAAGATTGGCTTCCCAAGGCCAATGCAGGAGCGGACTTGTTTATTTTTTGTCGAAATGGCTCAATTGCGTAATTAATTTAACAAGCAGCTAGAAAATGTGTGAGAAACCATTTTTGAAAAAAGTGTCAAATGCCTTGAATTGAAGCTGCAATGCGTACATGTGCAGAGACGATGGCTTAGAACAAGCGTGGATTTTTCTGCTCGAAAAAGGGATTCTTATTGCATTTGTGATCTGGTTTTATTTTGTTCGCTAATGATTGCAGCGCCGACTCTATCTGCAGATGGAAACATGATTGGAAAATAAATTGCGAGACGCGTGCCGTCAATTATTAGATTCTGTACTGCATGCCTACAGACGCCATTGCAGGTACATTGGACGTATGTTTGGACAAACTAAGAGAAAGAAAGTAGATCTCTGTAGATATTATTAGCCATTTATCTTTGACCCAGTAAAGCGTGAAATTTGTGTTTCCACAATAATTGGCCACAAAACGGCAATCAGAAACAATCGACTTTTAATCGCATCAATCGCCTTCCAACTCTCAACTCAAAGCCGTATCTCTTCATCCCATCACAAGAAACAGATTCTGGCTCAATTCTAATCTCTGCTTTCAAATATTGAACGTGAAACTGTAAAGTTATTTCTTTCCTTCCCTTAATTCCCTCCTCCTATAAATAAACGTGTGCCAGGCAAATCTGTGTAAAATGAAAAGTGAACCAGAACAAGCAAAGTGGCTGACAGCTCAAGGTTACGCATTTTATTCCAATGCATTGCTCTCCCATTAATTTCCATCACGATCCCCCAATTTTGCTAAATCAACAAAATCCTTCAACTTAAAATCAAAATTCCAAGCCTATCAGTCCACAGTACACCTTTCTTGCATTTTCCATGCTTGCCTTGGCAGATCAGGAATGAAAAGGCAAATTTTTAGCCTCAAAATAGACTTGATAACAAAGTCAAAGATTAGTTTTGGGATTTTGCTGCACGATTTAATATTCTATTTATTTATGGCAACCAACGCCTACTGACGCCTTATGCAATCTGCAACACAAAATACATCCAACTCTGTAGCTCCATCATTATCGTTATAAACTAGCGTTTAGCAATAAAGTTCAAATCACAAAGTTATTAAATGGATTAAGTAAACACAATGGTTTTACACATGTTTTAAGCGTTTACAGAAACACAATCAATTATTCTTACATTCTGGGTCCTTTCGTGGGTAAATAAGACATTTTGCACCTTTTTAACAGCTAGGAAATAGAAATAAAAAGATTGGGAAGATAACGGAAGAGTTAAATTGGAAATGAAGCTAATTGTAAGGAGCGAAGGAGGACAATAGGCCACTTTGGGGAGGATTGAGTTTCCCATAAGAAACTCCCAGGACGGAAGAATACACGAGATGAGAAGAGATTGGAAAGGAAGATGTGAAGCGGAACAAATTTGGATCCGTTACAGTTCCAGACAAGTTCAAAGTCTCATCTTCCCTTCGCATCTTCAGAGTGACACAGAGACGCACCAAATACGCAAAGGCACACAAATGTACGTGCAGGTAACTTGGGACAGAAAAGGACGAGATCATCATTAGCCACTTTAACCGGAACCAAGTCCCAGCCTCCACCAACACCAGCGAACAGCCCCAAATATTACGTCACACAAAAGCTTAACATTTATGGACAATGCGCAGATTTTGACATGCTTCACTTTTTTAAACACTTTTTAGGACAGCAAAAATTTAGTTTCAAGACTTTTAGTACTGTTTTCCAAAACGTATTAACTATTTAAAAAATGTCTAATCTCATTATTTGCTGTTTTAAAAAAGGTTAAACTTTAAATATTTCTTTCTTCAAAAACATCAAAAACCAAACGCAGCTTTGTTTAAAGCGCTTAACTTGATTTTTTAAAAACATTTTCAAATCTTGTAACAAACTGTAAATTGTCATTCTTCAATAATTTCCAACTGTTATTTTGTATTTCTCAAGAACGTACGAGAATAATTGTGCTGGTTTTAAGACGTCCCAAAAACTCAGAGTTGACTTTGAAAAAAGAATAAATTAAAATAAGGTGATATTTGAAAGGCTCTTTTGACTTTGACTTGGGGATGATGTAATATTTACCCAGGTAGCTGCCCACCTACAGCCCAGTGTCTCATCCTAATGCACTGTCAAAGAAGCAAATGGCAGAGACGGGATGTAATGTGTATAAATAATGTGTAGATTTTAGACTGGCAGGCAGTTGGATGCGGAGATGTGCAGACGAGGGAGAAGCCTTCACTTGAATCCACAGATCATGAGTCAGAACATCGAATTGCACTTTACAATCCCGCATCCTTGTCGTTCTGTCTCAGAGATGCAAAGTGCCTATAGTTCCCTATACCCTATATACCGACTATATACCCACTATATACCCACTATATACCGACTATATACCCACTATATACCCACTATACTCACCACACATTCAAACAAGTGAGCATATGCAAATGGGAAGAGATCAACGGACGACAGATCGAGACTCAGATCAATTCGAGATCCAGCAAACTTTATTCTTTTTAGCTCCATCATCGAATCCCGTGGAATGTCATACAAAGGCGCAACCCACGCACTCAATCACAATGCAAAGCCTCAAACATATCGCTACTCCAGCTGCAAAATGACCTCACTGCAAGTCCACCGTCCATTTCAATGCAAAATGGACCAAGTTCATCCAAATTACACTCGTAAGTACGTACGATTTTCCAAAATGTTTTCTCACATTTTGCCTTCTTTAAAAAACTCTAAATCGTGTTTTCCTTCCTATACTTATAACTTTAACCTATTCGTAACTGGCAAACCAGGGAAAGCATGCTTTACTAAAGTCTTTATTTCTATAAATTAACTGTCTTAAAACGGTCAAACCTAGTAAATGACACTTTTTCAAAACGATCAAAACTAGTAAATGACACTTTTTCAAAACGATCAAAACTAGTAAATGA
>JAQFZC010002491.1:0-22838 GCA_034695205.1 Dicyrtoma fusca | reverse complement strand
TTGTTATACCAACGTATGCAAAAAGTGACCTTTTGGTATACCAACCTCCTCAAGTGTTAGCATGCTTCTACAACTATGCTAACTTATACCTGCCCGATCGTGTGGGTAAGTTAATATCGGTTGGGTCTTAGAGCGACGAAGATTGAAAAGATGAAAAAATAAAAAGAATGTGGAATACATACATGAAAGCAGAATGTTAGAATTTATTGTAATTGGTATATCGTTAATGTAGTGATTTTTAGACATTTTAATCCAAGAATATACTTTTTACATGCTCAAAATATTCAACGAGGTATTCACACTCTATAGTCTATGGTGCATCTGTATCAGAAGCATAAAGTAATAACTACAAGGCTCTCAAAGCTAAAGCGCATCATTAAATCGAGTCAACCATAATAAGCGCTTCCTCTTAGAAGCCTTCCACATGTGACATCATGCAATGTAGGTTGACGAACTACAATGGCTTTTAGTCAAGCCAGAATATGATAAATATTATTGTAACTTTTTGATTGACATAGTCTGCAGCGTGCACACCATAATTTTAAAGTTTTCAGAAAAGAAAAACGTGATATTACCTTGTTACCTTTCTAGAGTGTAACATCATGGTTTTGCTGTTTTATACCGGATGAAACTTTATTTTTATTTTATTTGAAATAGGGTAAAGGCTTCTAATTGTGGTCGTCTTGTAACTGTGGTCTGTGGTACCCCCCTGTTTTCTCCAGTGTCAAAGGTTATTTAAAATCTAGCATACCTTCTATAGGGAGACTAATACCCCAAGATTCAAAACCAGGTGCGTTCGATTTTGATTTACCGTTGTCACTGGGGAAAACAGGGGGGTACCACAGTTACAAGACGACCACAGTTAGAAACCTTTACCCTATAGTGTAAACCGTAGTTTTGACATTTAAAAAAATATAAAACCAAAGAATAGATAACTAGTGGTTTAGCAGTATTAGAAACTCGGAACTGATCCGGAATCCGGACCAGATGCTTTGCTGTAGGAAACCAGACCCCAGCCAGCAACTAGATTTTTAAAGCATAACTACAACCTACCTAGTTTAAAAATCACGCAAAACGGGGTAGGCTAAGATTTGTAAAACTACTTGTCACTTTGTTAGGATTTAACTGAAATTAGGACTGTAAAGTAAAAACTTTGTTTTAAAAAATATTCAAAATATGACTTTTGTTTCATATTGAAGGTAGTATGGCCACCATTATACTGCAGCATCCAACTTTCATAGTTTCATAATACCGTAATAAGTATAAAAATAAGTTATTATTTTTATTATAAATAAAATAAAAAGTCAGCACACAGTTTGGTCCACCCATACAATTTATGCGAGGGCCCAAGACAGTCGAGTGTAATAGTTCCTGAGCGGCATTTAGAGATTCGACTGGCAATTCTTCCCCTTCCCGTGTATGCACGTCCGTGACAGAAGATACGGAATTTCTCGCATCGCTTCGGCGGCTGAACGAAGCAACTTCCTGGCGCAATTTTTAACAGAAATCCATCGCTTGGCCCTGGCAGACTGGCAGTGGCTGCGTTCTTCTGCGTTCGATTCGATTGCTGTTAGTTTTTCCTCAGTTTTTTTTACCGAGGCGAAGCAAAGCCAAAGCCAAAGCTAAAAAGCGAACGCGAACAGACCGAGCAGAGGGTGAATAGCGAAGCCTATTCTATTGCCATTGCCTACCGAAGCCTATAGCTATAGCAGACAGTAGTTTTTAATCCAAAAAGCCAAAAAGCTAGAAAGAAAGAAAAGCCAAGCCAACTGACTCTGACTAGTGAAGCTCTAAAGGAACCAAAGAAGCTACGGAAACATTATCATCACTTTTATTTCGATTTTTTATTAGTCACCCACAGCTACAGTCACAGTACAGCACAGCCCACAGTGCCCACACTACAGCATAGATAGAATTACCTAGCCAACGGATTATAAGTGTGCAGAGCTAGCAATAAATTAAAGCTAATTTATTGTTATTGTGCTAAATCGGACTTAAAACTTTTGATTTATCTGCAGGAAAGAGTGTTGTAGTATTCTTTTGTATGGATTAACTGCAGTCATTTCAGCATTGTAATAAATAAGGTAATATTTTATTTATTTTCTCTAACCCTTTTTATGTCTATGTGCGTTCAGCATTCAGTCTTCTGCATTGCCCTGGCATTATTCTTCCTGTGTTTGGATTTTGCAATTCGTCTCTATCTCTTCTGTGGGTCTGGTACCTTACCGTACCATTTTGTCGATTTGTATATACTCTTTTTCCCCTGATCTGTTATTTGTAGGTGTATGTACTGACTAGTAGTTAGTAGTGAGTTGAGTTGTTCGTTCGATGTACGCCGATGCGTTCCTTCCGTGACTGGTGAAGTGAACTGGCTGGAGAATCCGTATTCCGTATTCCATTCCATACCCTTTATATGTCAATCTCAAAATCTCAATATTTGTTATTTGTAGTTCTCATTTTGTTCTGGTTCGACTTTGGATACTTTGGGGAACATCAAAGACGGGCACGGGAGGAAGCTACCGAAGACTTGGAAAGTTGTTGGAAGAATTTGAATTCAAGTGAGAGACTGTGAACGGAGGAGTCGGTTCAGAATCGGAAGTTGGGGAGTTTTATCTACAAGCGATTCGATTTCGATTGCTAGACATTCAACGTTGGAGACGTGTCAGGGAAGTTGCAAGTGAGGCTCAATTCATTTCGATTCACTGAACTGAAAACTAGATTGTAAATAAATTGATTCTAGTATTACTCTTTGGTCTGTGTTGGTGGTTGGTGGTAGGTTCTAGGTTGTTTTTCACTGAATAGCGGTATTCTAGGTGGTTCTGGTTCTGGTTCTGGTGCTGGTTGCATTATTTCGTCAGAAATTCAGGATTTTTATTATTCTATTGTTTGTATCAACAATCAAGGTTTTTCTTCGGTTTTCGAGAATAATTTTAAACTGCTTATAGTATACTTACACGAAGCAGTTACAGTAAGCAATTTTGACTTTATTCAGGTAATAGTAATAGTAATAAAAGCTGACAATAGATTATAGGTTACGGTTACAGCACCATCAACCATTGCCATTAAGTTCCCCCTCCACATTTCCCCTTTTTTGAGTAGCCGATTGCCAGCTGTGCTAATTGTAAGTCAAGCATTGTAATTCTAATAATTCGCAATTCACCGTCCGTATTTGTTTAGTTGCATTCATCATTCATCAAAATTGATTGTTTTGAATTCGTTATTCGTTATTCCTGGTCGCGAAACCTAGATATAATTACTGTCAACAGAGTTTCGACTAGGTACTAGTATGATTTAGTATTCGCATTAAAAACTGACTGACTGAGAACCGACGGCTGGCAACTACAAACTGCACTAGCGCTAGTGACTATATAGTATTTAATATCTTATAGTTTTTATTTTTCGTAAAGTTAAAAGTAGGTAGGTAAGTTAATGTGAGTCATTGTTTAGTTCTTTTTCATAGTAATGTTAATGTACTCATTTATCATTTTCATTTGCTATTTTTTACACCCCTTGACTCCGTGCGCCGTTTATCATTCATAATGCATAATAGGTGTATTATGTTCCAGGCTCTTTATGCATATTTTGTAGTTTACGTAAGAATTTTTTGATGGATAGGGGTTAGGTTGTTCAAATTCATAATATTATAGAATATTCGAGTTTTAATTTTTCGCCTGTTCGTTGTTCGTAGCTGTTGCTGTCGAAGTTATTTAGTTGTTTAAGGGTGATTGTTACTGCCAACTGCTGGATGTTTTTGCTCGGTGATTATTTCTATTGAATTGATGATTAATTTTGGTTTTCTGAATACCTTGTGATTGTAGTTCTATTACTCAACGTTGGACTTTAAAGATTAGCTGGAACTGGGAACTGGAGTCAATTTTCAACACACTTAAACTCAAGTCCCTCACAGCTCATTGTTCCTGCCTTGGTTTTGTGAAGAATGAGTGACCATAGAGACAGTCATAGCCGGGTAAGGAAATAACAAAGCAGCTACTGTTTAGTAAACTAAACTTGTCATTTATTTTGTGTTACTTACTAGTATTCATCAGTGTCAGTATACAGTTTACTAGTTAGTTTTAGTTTAGTATTTTGTGTAGGGTTTTAAGTTTTGAGAGTCGATAGTCAGAGGGAGGCAGGTGTAGGTACATGTACCGTGATCGTCATCAGTGCAGTGGTGCATTTAGTAGTTTAGCGATACTAGCCCTTGCAGTTAAGATTACAGTAGCTTATTAAGATTATTAAATTAATTAGTTCAGTTATTTCGTGTTTATTTTGTTTTGTTTTTAAGAATATGTAGCAATTCCGTAAACCTGCCTAAGCATCTCATTCTTCGCAAATTGTCAGATTTTCAACCAATTCAGATTCTCGAGAGACTAGGATGTAAGATGATAGCTAATTTTCAACGCTTTGAATAGTACCTGTATGCCTATATTTGCCCCATTTGCAACGATTCATAAACATAGAAGTAGGTATTTAGGTATAAGTTCAATTGAGTCTACGGCCAACAATTTTGTTTCCGTTCTGACATTGAGGCTACTTTTGACCTGTAAATTTTAATTGAAAATTTAGTGAAGAAAGAATAATGAATAAGAATAAATCACACTCGCGCACACACATTCATGTGCTCAAAAAAGCATGGGGTGACAGAACTTCAAACTTTGAAATTGAAGATCAAGCCGAATCCAATTCCGGGCCAGACATGTGTGTCAGTCTCAGTCATAATCAGACGTCTTGTGGGTTGGTCACATACTGGTTCGTAGATGGGGGAATGAAATGGGAAGAAGCGGGAGAGGAATCATGACATGAAATGGGAATGGAGTTGACATGTCAGGCAGTGTCAATAGTAACTCAGAGTCAATGATGGTCGTGATTGGTGATTTTCATCTTCACTTCACTTACAGGATATAATCAAAGGAAGTCATCGAAATAGTGTTTCACCCAGAATGGATCGTGGGGGCAGTCCACCTCCACGTCGTGGAGGCGGTGGTCGGAATCGCTCTCGATCCGGCTCAAGAGGTAGGGCTCATAATCGATCTCGCTCATTCAGTCGCTCTCGAAGCCACTCCGCATCTCGTAAGTACTCCAAAAGAGCCGAGAGATCCACTTCTCGCTCCAGGTAAGGAATTCCCTCACAAAATAAAATTACCAAGTCATACACTTATATTTAACGTGCTTTATCTTGATTACTCATTCATTGGAATTGAAAATCAATCACGCGTTGTGTGGTTGGTGGTTGCGAATCAACATCGGCAATCGAGGCTTGACAAACATTCTGAAAAATGTACTGACTGCTAACCGTGAATGAAAATTACATTAACAGGGGAGGCGGAGGAGGACATCGAGCGTACTCCAAGAGTCCGGTAGGTTCAAGGGGTGGTCGTTTTGATACCACAAGGGTACGTAACTACTCCCGGCTTATATTTAATTATATCGTAGAAAAAGTAACGGTGCTGATGTGGATATGGTTTGCTTATTAATAATCTATCTACCCTACACAGTGCGTGGCTACAACCTATGCGTTTCTTTTTTTCACAGTTAGTATGTACAAGCTTTGCCGCACAGTAATTAGGTGAATGCAGTATTGCTGCTGTAGCAGTACTGATTTGTGTAGGATATGGTAGGAGTGGATAGATACCTAGATCGTTTAACTCCACACCCTAAAACTACATCAGCACCGATAATCAGTACATAATTATTGTAGTTTGTAAAACGAGCCGGGAAACATATTATGTACACTTCTTTATTATAGATTAACATTTTTTTTTACTGTATTGCAAAGCCCAATCTACGTGTGTATATCGATTTGAGACTTTCTTTTTCAATTTTTGTATCAAAGGGGTCAATTTTTGCTTTAAGCCATATAGTATTTTTTCATGTTAAGCTAATAGTGTGTTTGATGTATCTTTGCAGGATAATCCAGAGCCAAATAAATGCCTGGGTGTGTTCGGCTTAAGTCTGCGGACGACGGAGCGAGATCTGAGGGATGTATTTGGTCGTTATGGCCCCATTGAGGAGTGTACCGTCGTCATCGATGCTCAGGTTTGGATTTCCATTAAAAAACAAAATGGGAGAGTCAGTCAGTCACTTCCCCCATCATTCAAAATCAAATCAAATCATGCACCACTTTCAGTTACTACTACTACTACTACGAACAGATTCAGATCACAAAAGTTTCAAATTCAAAAATATCGTTCAAAATTCAATCATTCATTCGAAAAATTGCAAAATCCCACACCTCCCAGTCTCATACGGAGTTTAACACTCAAAAGAAATTAAGAATTGTCTACTTAAGTTCTAAAGCAAAAATACGCAAAATTAAGTAACACGCGAAAGAAACTGGCCTGGCCATGGCATTGGCATCTAGCAAAAACCAGACCAGTCCAGTCCAGAGAGTCGAGTCGAGTCGAGAGACAGTCAGTGTTGGAAGGTTCGAAATCGAAAATCGAAAAGCAAACATACGAAAGTTGAAGTTAAAAGTTGAAAATGTTCAAAAAAATCAAAAAAATGAGAAATTTCAAAAAAAAACTCTTTCGTGCATCACAGACATCCCATCGCAATCGCTTTAAAAACGATCGCAAAAATATCAAATTACCATACAAAACGTACGTAGAAATTTTGAGCGATGGCTCTCTCACACTCACTGACTGTCAAATGAAATTCTGAACTAACTGTCACAGACGACAGAATACGGCAAAATAATTGTAAGAATCATACAACATGCCTTGACTTGAAATTGAATTGAATTCCATTTTATTTGTTTTATAGTAATGCATGATTTATCGTACATACACTGCAATGCGGCTTGTACTGTATTTAATTATGTGCACTACCGTACATTTTTTTTCTTATTGTTTTGGCTTTGGGTGCCTACTGTGCCTACTCACTCTGCCACATACTTTTACATTATTTCCCTATTTTATATTGCCCTGGTTGTAGGCATGTTGGTGTCTATTGTAATTGAGGTTGGAGTTGTAGTTTAGACATAATGATATGGAATGGAAATGAAGCAAAAGCGGATTTCTCATTTCTAGTGTATTGCTATTGCTAAACTGGTGCGGTTTGTTTCTATTTCAAATTCTGTTTGGTCAATTTGTAATTGCAGTGCAGTAGTGTAGCAACAGCTGCTGCCTGCAGCCGCAAAAGTTTTGTTTTATTGCCCTTCTATTTTTTTTTGTTTTGCTTTTCTTTCCTTCCATCTTCTCAGTTTAATTCGTTATTCGAATTCGAACTCAATTTTTTCGTGCACACTGCCACCGGTACCGGCTAGCGCATTATGTTGTTTTTTTTTATCCGTAAGATTATCCATGTATTTCCATGGGCCTTGAAGTTATTTTTTGTGATTTGCTAATTTGGACAACAGTTTTTTGTCGATCTGCAATATCAGCTTTTTAAGTCACATTTTTAATGTTAAATCTGCAGTACATACTTTAATTTATTCTGCTTGGCAATGACAATACTTGGCTACATCCTTTTTGCCTTCCTTTTTTTTAATTGCAATTGCTGAAGCTTAAGAATGCCATTACTAGCCTATTGAATTAACTGTAATTGTAATAGCTGTGCTACTTTTACTTAGTCACAGACGATGAAGCCTATAGGAATATGCAAATGCGATTTTTATTTGTTACTGTTACACTCTATTATTTATAGCCGGTTGGTACGGTGTTGTAATGAAATGAATTAGCTATAATTATAATAGATGTATCTATAATTTAAAGCTATTGTGTATGCATACACTGGATGTAGTGTGTGGAATGTTAGTTAAATAAAGTATATGATGAATTTTTTGTGTTGGATATATAGACTGGACGATCCCGTGGATTTGCCTTTATCTACTTTGAGGCAGTGCCGGATGCCAAAGCAGCCAAAGAGAGTTGTAATGGAATCGATATTGATGGGCGACGGATTCGCGTGGACTTTTCTATAACGCAACGAGCTCATACTCCAACGCCCGGGATTTACATGGGCAGAGCAAGGTACGTATTTAATTAATATTTAATATGATGTACGTTCGAATGCCGAATGTTCAGTGTTCTACAAATTATGTATGTGTGTTATTTTAAATCTAATACTAATGAAAATTCTGTCTGTAATTGAATTTCAGCTCCCGTCGAAGCAACTACGGCGGTCACAATAATGGCTACGGAGGAGGCAATTATGGACGTCGGAGTGGCGGTGGTGGAGGTGGCTACGGAGGAGGTGGTGGTGGTGGTGGCGGCGGCGGAGGTGGTGGCTACCGAAGTGGAGGTCGGAGTGACTTCCGTCGTAGTGGTGGTGGGGGAGGGGGCGGTGGGGGTGGTTCCTACCATCGTCGTTCGCCTTCGCCTTACTATGGCAGTAGTAGTCGGAATAGGAAGCGAGGAAGTCGCTCCCGCTCATACAGTCCTAGTCCTAGGGGCAAGTACTACTAAAAAAAATCAAATCAAATTATTGAATTCTTCTAGTAAGACACACTATAAGAAAGAAAAAAAAAATCTGAATTGACATTTCAATTTTGAGCATTACATTATTATATTAGTTTTCTCTTCTTGTTACGATATGGTAATTTACTGTAAAATTAAGTATACCTACTTACGTAGGTTAGGATAATGATTTATGAGTACATATATCCTTGAAATAATAAGGGTTATTCTTATTAGTTGTTAGTAAATTCACTCATAATTGTTATAATTACCGTTCTTAAGTGTATTATTGTTGTATCTTGTATCATTGTTAATGATTTGAAATTTGGAAGTTATAATATATTATCTTGTTTACATTTTTTAATGAATTTGATCGTCTTACTTACGTTATTATTATTATTATTATTTACAACTTTTAAAAAAAATAGATAAGAATAGATTAACATTACTAAACAGTAAGTAAATATACAATACCAATACCAATTTTTTGAAAAATGTAGATAGTAGAGAAAGTTGTAATAACATAGATACCTAGTTCAAGCTTCATTACGTTGTATTTGTACTCTGATTTTGATTTGTTTTAAGTAAGTACAACTTAATTATCGGTTAGGTTCTATGATTATGTTTACCGCTAGGATAAAAGATAAAGATTCTTTATACAAATTTCGGTCATTCGACTGTAGGACATATGAATATGAATTGCCCAATTTATTTGCGCTATTTGTCAGTTGTTTAATCTTTGTTATTTTTCTCGTTTTTGTTCCCATCCGACCGACCGACGTGACCCACGACGGTGAAAATAAAGTATAATAATTATTATCTGGCATCAATTAATGACACATACTTACATACAAAAATATCATGGTCTAAAATCGTAGTACTGTAAGTGCATGCATGATCACAAAGAACTATGACGTAGAATAACGTAAGTAATATACTATATAGTTACATATTATTATAATTATATACAGACCGCTGAAAACAGGAAACATGGACAGACATTTTTTTTATTATAATGTATAATAATTAGTACAATATTATTGATTACTACTTTACTTTACAAACTTTTGGGGAATTCTATTTACAATGTAATGTTTCTATTTGTAAGCAGTGTTCTATTTAGTATGTAAGTAGGTCGGAAGTCGGAACCTATAAATCTAATTACATAAAATATAGTGAGTAAATTTTATAATAATTATTATTATTATCGGGTAGCAGAAAACATGTGTAATTATTCTAGAGTGGGTATTCCCAGATTACAACTATTAAATTACAATATATTGGTGATGGGGTAAGAATTACACGCTACTACTCGAGTGGTACTGTAATTCTGCATTCAGAAACGATACCAACACGTTAGCAATAAAGTCAAGAGCTGTAGAATCATAGATACACTACTTGTATTATAAAAGGAAGTGAAAACCTAGCAGATTATAAAATTTAAAAAAGTGAACTAAAATATAGCCGATTCTAAATATGTATTTAGCTTATAATGTTGAAAGAAATTAAAATTAAAAATGAAATGTATGTATTCAATTGATTTGATAGTGTAACTGACAGTTGACATGGGTAGGTACTTCTTTACTCTGTATCTGTATGTATGTACTTCTGTCTTGTAATTGTTACTTTAAGTATAATGCCCCCATTAACTGTATCATCTAGTACTCTAGTAGTTATTTAATGAGTACTACTAATAATTCTCTCTTGATAAAAATAGTGCATACTGTGAAGGATATGATATTATGAAATGATTGATTTGTATTGTAGATTGTAGGTCGCTAAGACTGTGTTTATTTTAAATGGTATAATTATAACTAAAAGGTTTGTAATCATTGTATCAAAAAAGGATAATAATATTATTATTTACTTACTATATAAATTACAAATAAAGGTTGTTTTCTCATGTGTGTTGTTCCTTTTCTTGTGAAAGAAGATCGAATTGGAAGGATTATGACTAACTTGGCATCATTATTATTATTAAATAATAATAATAAGTAGAAGTAAGCCTACCTATGCCTGTATGGACCATCAGAATTCAGAATCAAGCAATCAGGGTTTATTATCGTAGAAATTTCAGAATAAAAACATAACAGTTTGATTTTCAAAGCAAAAAAACGATTTTATTCACGGATGTTTTATGCTCGCATATAATTACTACTACTATTACTATAACTATACATTACAATAATAATAATTACTTTCATAGTAACACTAACAACTAAGAACTAACACTAATACAATTTAGCATTCTGGCTATATTTTGTAGAGGGAATGAGGGAATATAATGTCAACGAGTTATTTCGAGTTTTTAGCACACTATCTAGGAAGAGCTGAAGAGCAGTACTAATTTTCCATTTCCACGTCTTTTTTTTGAAAGGTTTGACAATTTTTAGGTAACAGTAACAGGTAAATGGACAGGCGTGTGAACTTTCACAGTCAACAATATTACGGATTATATAATTTTATTATAGACAGACAATTTAGAATTCAGAAACCACTAAAACTTGAATTGAACCTTTAAAAAAAGAAGAAAGAAATCATTGTAAGTTAATAATAATAATAATTGCATCCACCAATCTCCCAATCTACAGTACCAACACAAGTAATCATCTGTCTGTGTTGGGACAACTGCTCAAAGTAATAATAATAAAATGCACTACACTTTGAACGTTTGAACGAACAACTTTTAACCCATCATGTCATGAAGTAAAACTAATACATAACTTAATTGTATACTTACTACTTACACAAAAATAATCATAAAACTAGTAATTTGTACTATGCAATGTAATCAATTATTAATTAAAATTATGTATATTTTTTCCTTATTTTTAGTGTTCAATCAATCACACCCGGTCTGGTGAACAACACACACACACACACACACACAAACTTAACTTTTATACTAGGCACTTACCTACCTATATCGTTCAATATTATCATTATTATCATTATATGGTTTGGTAAAACCTAGATTTCTTTTTAAAACAATCATGAATACTTTCAACTTTCCTCTATTTGAAAGCCAATCAATCCTAGAACAAACCAATAACAAATTATCCATAGTCAATTATACTTAATAACGTTGAACTTGGAACGAAATTAGAATTTCAGAATATAAACAGGGAAATAATGGTAAAAAATACCTTGCTTAACGTTGCGTTGGTAATAGGAATCGAACAACACATTTTATAGCAAAATAGCAGTCGAATCCTGAAAATCTGAAAGCCCACCAATAGAATTTTAGATGTAAAATTAAAATATTTCTTACAAGCAATACAATGTAAGAAACATACTTGCAAAAGCAACATAGAGTAAATACAAATTATAAAATTTTAAATTATGTACGTGTTTAGAATATTATTCATAATTAGAATTAACTTACTGTAAACTATTACGTCTATAACTTAACTCATAATCAAAATCAAGATAAACTAAACCAAGTGTTCGAAAGCTAACAATTCAATGTTTTAACTTACATTATCTTTGTTCCCCATTACGTTCAATTAAAACCGTACGTAATTGCTAAATTTCGCCAATGCAGCAGTACTAGTAACCACGCTCATTTCCTAGTTGGGTAATTTCGCTACATGTTTTTACAAAAAGCAAGTGCAGTGACTGATATAAAGTACATAGTTTAATAATGTTTAATTTCTATAAAGGTCGCCATTCGTTAACTCTGTACATGTACATACATTTTTACTATTTTTATAGTTCAAACTGCCAACTGCGTTTAGCGTTATCGTTATTGTAAGTTGAGGCACATCAGAATTTTATTATATACACACATATACACACTGCAAAGACCACGGTAAAGTTACTCGCATTTAACTTTATCAATGCATACCTACCTAATAACTAATTGTAATTTGTAAATATACACAAACACTGCTTCTATTTATATACGCTATGATTTAAAAACTAATATTAATTGTGCTTACTTGCAATGTTGCAGTACTTAAACTAACTTATGTATAAGTCTATAATCAGCTATTTACTACCTAGGTATTTATAAATGTACTGTACAGCAGCAGCAGCAGCAGGTCAAGAAGTAAGACGTGTTTGTTACTGGTTCGAATCGAAAGATAATGTAGGTATATGTATATACAATTTAAGTAGCTACCTAATTACTACTTTAACTAATTTTACACTGAAGTTACAGAGGAATTTAAAGTGTAACTCAAAATTTAAATTGATCCCCACGTCTTCGTCTTCGTCACTCATGGTCCATGGGCACAGGGGAGAAGCGATGATTCCTCAAATGCTGAATCAAACCCTCAAACTTGTAAAAAGTTTTGAAGCACAATTTACAAATGCTGCTTTCATCCTGAAGGCGATAATTTGTGAAATTCTTTCCTCCTTTCTTCAATAATGTCGGATTCCGAGCATTACCAGTCTCATCACGAGCACGATCACCACTACGTCGATGAATTTTTGAATGAAGGCAAAACTCGGCTTTACTTTTAAAACTAGAGGGACAGATCGGGCATGAAAATGATTTGCCCCGAGTATGAAATCTATAGAAAATCTTTGACTTGAGTTGCCCTTTCAAATTTCCTCTCGACGTTGAATAAGCTTTCCGACTTCGGTAGCGATTGCAAATACGGTATCTCAAAGGGAACTTTGTGGTCATTTCTCGTTTCTTGTAGTTTGACACTCTGCTCTTAGGACGAGCCATTATTATTTCATGTTGGTTCGAGCTCGAAGTCGAAGTCGGTTTCGGTTTTGAATTGGTTGCCGGAGGGGTCATCTTCTGACTCTGGCTTTGATCAGGTGCAGGTTTCTTTGTAATTTTGGGATCTGGAGATGATGACATGTGTACGAGGAGATGGGAAGTTAATTCATATTTGAGTTCGAAAGAACTTCCACATAGTTTACAGGTGTATTGCAGCTGCGGTTGTTGACTTGGCTTTTCGGTGTCCAATTCACTTTTGCTACTCCCTGTAGCACTTCCGTTAGGTTGCAATAATGATGCCAACGATATTTTTCTTATTTTATTGGGGCTGGGGGTTTCTTGCTCTTGATGTTCTCGCTTGTTCACAGTGGCATTGGCATTGGGACTGACATTGACGTGGTCACTCTCGGCCGGTATTTTAACTAAAACATGGTCACTAACACAGTTTTTCTTTTGACACCGACATGGTTTAGGGGGTCCAGAATAGTTTTGCTGTTGTTGTTGTTGCTGCTGCTGTTGAGTGTGGACACAGGGTAAAACTTCGATTTGAAACTTGGACTTAAATTCACGGAATGACGCCACAGTTTTGAAATGGCAAATCCTTCGATGTGCTTTGTAGGAGGAGGGGCGCCGGAACATTTTGAAACATCTTGGACAGTACTTGTGTTCACCCAAAACTTCTAATTTGGCAATTACTTCCTTGGTCGAGTCCAAATGTTGGTAATCCGCTGACGAAGAAAGGCTAAGGAACTTCCTTTTCATTGGTGTGGTTTTCGATTTAGCTCCAGTTTCCGATGAGTCCATTGCAGTGGACATGGCAGCATTTGTAGAATTTTCACGTTCATTCTGAACATTCCGTTGTTCAGTTTCAGAGCCTTTGGAAATAGGAACTGGAGGCGGAAGAAACTTTGCACAAGCACCTTTAAAATCTTTCATATTCCAGGTACGAACTGCGATCGCCGTTGCCGCGGAAGCTACGGGAGTGGGACTTAGTGGTTTCATTGGGGAGCCCAGAGGACGATGTGAGTCAAAGACACATTCGATTTCACTATCTGATTCATCGTCTCGATTACAACCAGTGCCAGGAATGGTGTTCGATAGGGTGGCAGCTGCGGAGGCCAACAATTCTATTGTGAATGAAATATGAAAATCACTAATCACAAACCCATCTCATACCTTTAGTCTTCCACTAAATTTTTACAAAACTTGTAAAACACAAAACATGTTGAGAACTATAGAAAAATTATTTTGAACTTTTGCGTACCTGCGCATTCGCTATGTGCCTGATCATCCGAAAATTGAAGATCAAACGACGGTAAATCGTCTAGAGGATCAATCATCATATTTTCAAGTGCATTAGTTTCATCCGCACTATCAAAATTAGCTGTAGCCGTGCTACTTTGGAGAACAAGTTTGTCATCAATTCCCTCTCCCTGGGGAATCGGCACATCATCTAATTCAAGGGCGGACGTACTTAGATCCGGAGATGACAGCTCTAGCTCTTTTCCCAAGTTGATATCCACGTCCGGAGTCGCTTCTACAGGAACGGGAATGGGAATGCCCATACCTAGGTCAGTTTGTTCATCCGACGGAGAAGTGGCACTGCTCGTGACTGTTGAACTGGTATCCGTGACAGCCACTACACCCTCGGCCTCTTCTGGGGATGATTGATTTCCATTTTTTTCCTCTTGTTTTTTCTTCGCTAGTTTCCTACAAACACAGAGCCACTTATTATATACGTCTGTATGTTATGAAGCCAATAATTTAATTAATTAAACCTGTGTCTGCACTTCAACATCATCGATAATTATTTTACTGAATTAAAAAATGCTAAAACATAACCGATGACAGAAGCTTATGACATAGTGCATACATACCTACATCCAACATGTAATCCACAATCACAATCAACAATAGCCAATAGCTAATTACATTCAACATACGTTTAATCCATTAAATGTCAAATTAACCAAACAAGACAAATAATTTTGAATTTTTGATTTTATCATTTGATTTTGACCCCAACCACAAGCATCTAATTTGAAATTTAAAAAGACATTTAGTTTAATGATAAACAGTCACAGTCGAAGCTAACAAACAACAAAACAAACTTACATCTTTTAATTTAACTACGAAAAAATCTAAACTTTTGACTTTGACTTACTTTTCATTGGAAGCCTGAAGGAGCTGCTCATAATGCTTGGTCTTTTTATGTTCAATTAATTGATGTTTATGTTGGTAGGCTCGTCGACAGTACTTGCACACATACCAAATACTATTATCGATTTGACTGAGATCCTTACTGATCTCGTCCGTTCCCATGATACGATAGAGACTCCTTTCCTTCAATTATAATTGTTGACTTTGTGGATGATTTTCAATTTCAAATCAAATTAAAAAATCGGAGAGAATCAGGTCAGGTCAGCCAGGCAACTGCAACTGTGACTTGGGATTGGGACAAGTGGACAAGGCAACTGAACAGTTTGTTAGCTAATAGGTCAAATCCAAAATCCAGCTACCAATTACTAATTACGTACACACAGAGTAGTTGGTAGTTACGGTGCTCAGTTGCACTGTTCGTTATATTATTTGCAGTTTGTTTGAGCAATTCTTAAACTTTTTTTTGTAAAAAGTTCCGCCCGCCCCACCTAATGCCAAGTACTAACGTACATATGACATAATTAAACACTGAACTGACTCACTCGCTTCGCTCACTGTTGACTGTACTGTGCTGTTTACAGTGCACAACACGAACTAGTGAGGAATCGAATTGTTAAAGGAGTGCAGAGCACAGAGCCCAGGGATTTATGTACACGATGATAAAAGTAAACCACAACACACAAGAACTCTCTGCCTTGAGTGAGATTGGTTGGCTAGAAACTAGAAACTAGAAACCCAAAAAATGAAATTGAATTTCATCACAAAATATTTGAAATGTTGCGCCAGCAATAGTGTGTCACTGGCAGCTTTTAGCTCAAGCCAGTGTGAAGTGGATTTGGGGCATTGCAAATAATACATCTGTAGACAGCGAAGAACGGGAAGATTCTTGTCTAATGTTGAATATGTAATGTTAATTTCGATTTTGAAATGTGCAAAAAAAACATGATAATTACTTGTTTTTAGAGGGGATTGATTTTTGATGTTTGAAAATTAAAAACATATTTTACTCTTTTGAAACAAAGGCTGGCCAAAATTTTTGCTAGTCTAGTCTGGTCTAGTCAAACCGGCCAAAAAAGCTCACTAGTCTACCTAGTCTAGCCGGACTAGACTAGGCCAGCCTTGCTTAAAACGAGAACATTATGTATTTTTAATGTTTAAAAAAGTGCAAACTATAATTAATATACTTTTTGCTTGCTTTGGAGAGGGAATTAAACATTTTATTAACCTTTTCGAAACTGTATTACCTAGATCCAGTTTTGCATCTCTTTGAAAACGCTAATTTCTTGTTTTTTACCTTTTTTAAATATGGTAAAATTACTAGTCACTAGTTTTGATCTTTTTGAAAATACAAATTTTTTGTTTTGATCTTTTAAAAAAATCTTATAAACACTGGGCCACTTTTTTGTTATTGGTGAGAGAAAAATAATTTTAAAAAGATGTTTCAGACAAATCAAATACAAATTAACATGCAATTTTAAATGGTACCATAGGGCAACCGAGTGTTAATCTTTATGCTAGCTGAGGCACCTATAATGGGTCAGCAGAAGTGTGGTAACTCTTGTTCAAATCCTAGTTACACCAAGAAGTGTTTCCAACTGACGTTGATGAGGAATCAAGATGCAACAAATTCAACTACTGTGCAAAATTAGTCTGGTTACTCCCAGAGAAAATCACTGTTTAGCTTTTGTCCATCGGACTAGGACTAGGAAAACGTTCGGAGATCGTAAATTTAATAATAAATTAACCGACGTGTTAATTATTATTAAATATTAAAAAATAGATTTATTCCTAATTTTCACATTCATAGCCATTTACAATAGTATGTTCCATCAAAATACATAACTACACCGCAGCGCAGTGTCGGTAGCACATTCCAATGCTAATCAAAATATTTTCCACAACAATGAGCATCAAATTCGCAGGGAATGACCATCTGTCCTCCTTCACTGTCAATATTGATCTGTCTATTATTTATTTTATAGGTGGTGACTGGAGCAGAGTAATTGAGTAATAGTCTACAAGTTTCTAGCTTGGTGGAAGACTGGACAATCTTTTTTACTTCTGCTGTTGCTTATAAAGCTTTATTATTATTATGTGTTCTCTATTCTAAATCCAGTTCTTAATTCCAATTATATTATTTACAAAGTTTTCCTTAGCAACTATTCTAAACAAGGAGAATCGATCTCAAGGAGAATGCATTTTCTTCCAGGATTTTCCTTATACATTTTTGTACGTTTTTTGCGTTGCGCATTTGCCTTGTTCTGGTTTTTCGTTTTTTTTTATTCATTGTTTTCTTACTTATTTCCAGCTGGTACATTAAATTCCCCCTGTTAAAGCGGAGGCGTCTCGACTCCGAATAACTCGTGTTTGGATATTTATATTTATACATATAAGTAATGTAGGTACTAACACAATTGTTATCTCTTTTATAACACCTAAGAATATTGTAACATAGTTTATAGTATTCAAATGGTATATTTTTGTGTTTTTACGTTTTGCTAAGTACAGATTTTTAAATACATAAGAAAGCTTATGTACTATAAATGATTTATATAATAATTATTTTGAATTTTGAGTGACCCTATTTACTACTATGTACGTAGCGGTACCTATAGTAGTTCTGGTTTCCGTTTTTCGTAGTTGTGTGGTATCGAAAAGTTGTTTTGCTTTTTGTATTAATATTCACATTCTTCGTTTTTCTTTGTTTTATTTATTTCGTTGTGTTTTGCTTTTGCTTTATTTATTTCGTTTTATTTCTGTCGGCTTTAGTTATTTCGTTGTGTTTTGCTTTATTTATTTCGTTTTGTTTCTTACTGCTTTATTTTTTTCGTTGTATTTTACTATCTATTGTTTACTTGCTTCTGTGACATGGTCCCAAGAGCACACACGTCTGTGCTGAGAGTGGACGAGAGCAGGGAGATAGAGAGATGAGTTGATGGTGCAGTCAATAGGTATATCGTTACTATGGAAATAAAGGTGGTGACTGGAGCAGAGTAACAAAGAGTCTACACGTTTCTAGCGTAGTGGAAGACTGGACAATCTTTCCCACTTCTGCTGTTGCTTATAAAGCTTTATTATTATTATGTGTTCTCTATTCTAAATCCAATTCTTAATTCCAATGATATTATTTGCAAAGTTTTCCTTAGCAACTATTCTAAACAAGGAGAATGCATCTCAAGGAGAATGCATTTTCTTCCAGGATTTTCCTTATACATTTTTGTACGTTTTTTGCGTTGCACATTTGCCTTTCTGGTTTTGCGCTTTTTTTTTATTATTGTTGTCTTGTCATACTTATTTCCAGCTGGTACAATAGTGTAGTCACAAAAGGAATAAAAAGAACTGAAATTGGAAGGACAAGTCGATTCTCGATTTCGTCTTGATCTGAACAAGTACTGAAACTTTGTCAGAGTTATTTTGTTTTTTTCGTTATAAGAAAGTGCATCTTAAAGCCACGTCCTCATCAACATTGAGGAGTTCAGGAGCCGCGTCGTAAACTGCTTGGGAAAGTAAATAACATTTAGATAGGTACATACACGGACACATACGTATCATACCCAGAATATTTTACTACATCAGAAGTTCAAGGAGAAAGCAGAGAAAAAACTTTTTTTACTTTATTTGACTGAACCCAAAATTATTATAGTAAAAATAGTTTTCCGCATCCCGACAAACTAAAAAAATTTAAATCAAAATGTTTTATCTCAACGAGTAAAAAGTCCCAATTGGATATTCAGTAATACATCATTTGGCGTCTACAAGGTGACGTGAGAAGTTTTTCTAAATTCAGAGTAGTAAAACGGTTAGTTTGAATAATGCACGGGTCTCTATTAAACCGCGGGTCTCTAATTGTACGTGGGGGTCCGAGGGGCTGAATGGAATAGTGCGCGGGCGTTCTATTAGAGAGTTTACGGTAGGCATGTGCAACTCTGCATTATTAGGCACTTTTAAACTTGGGCCCCTCGACCGGAAGGTTCATTTGTTTACTGTAATCATCTTCTTACATTTAAAAACAACATTATGATTATACAGCTTGAATTCTGTAATAATTTAAACAAAACAAAGCATTCTACTTTCAATCTTCTACCCCTCCACTCCTACTTAAGTTCTTTATGGACTGAATTTTTTTTTTTAGATGCTGGGAAAAACAAGGAGAACCCACTCGGGACCCGAACCGGTCATTATCGAATACAACCATGGCCTTAAAAATTGCCCAGCAAGTTTTAAACGCTCGGACCATGGCTCATTTCACACTCCCAACAAAAACGGCAATCCTTCATCGAAACAAATTTCGCTAAGACAAATAGCTGACCAGTCCTGTTGCAGATTGCTGCGTAGAAAACTTCCTGCCCTAATGGACATTATTGCCAAAGGTATGGAGGGGGGAAACGCACCATTAAGAGCAGCATCTACGGCTAGTATACGTGTAGAAATAAATACGGACACACGAGCCAAATCTACTAATACAGAGACCGCTAATAAGTACCTTACCAGTAGTACCACTATTAGTAGAGACGAAGACACTTCAAATTCTGTTGCCAAAATTAGTCTTTGGATCACCAATCGCCCAAGCCCAATGCCGCCGGAAGAGTATGCTTCTTCTACTTGCATTGGTTTCGACCAATATGAACTTGTTGAATTTTACAAATTAAATCTGGGACAAGAAGGAAGGGACGCTATTTCCTGTGAAAGCTTTAAACAGAAGGAGATTTTTAAAACTGATGTACCCAAAGCTGCAGTACAAAAGACGGACATTAAAGCTGGAAAACTGTGTCCACAAGTCTTGGCAGTGACACCACAGAAAGTTCAAATTATCAATGATAACCGCAAAAGGAAGAATCCAACTTTTTTAAATTCTGTTACTCTCCCTGGTAATGAAAATAGAAAGAAAAAAAGAAAACACATTTCCTTTGAAAGCTTTCCTTTTGCTCGAGCAAAAGTACGCAAGATAGACCAAGTTGAATACCTGAAAATTAGATTCTCTCAAGCAAATAACAGGAGACAACGTTCAGCCATCAGTCGAAGGAATGTGCTCTCTCTTGTCAAGAAGCTGGAAACGTCCAAATTCGGAGAAAATACAGGTGAAGGAAACTACTGAGATTTTCAGATTTTTTTGAAGTCCTATCAAATATGTACAAAGTATGTACAAGTAGATGTAATGTGAATATTACATTCAGTAATTATTTCAAAATTGCCAAGTTAGCAAGCATAAGCCGTTCAGCGCACCCAGCACGCATATGACGGTATTTTTGTTTTACACAATATTAAGTTTGTTCATTGTATAGTTTCAGGTTCTAAAGGATTGAAAGAATGGCCGTGTCCACTGTGCAAGAAGCGGTTTACTACTAAATCTTATATGCTTCGTAAGCACTGGAACAGTGCAATCTGTAGGAAGAACCAAAAATGGTTGCAAGAGGCTATGAAAATTGAAATTCCCAAAAACTGCTTCGATGTATTTACCTAATTATTCTTCATGGCATCAATAAATCCATTAAAACATCATGTCAACTGGTAATGAGCATGTTTACACAAGCCTACGGTTTTGTCCCTTCCGCTGTTTTGCCCTATCACGGATTTGCCTCAATGCAATTCCTAAAAAGCGGTAGCCAACAACCTACCAGTAGAAGACCAAGAGACCAAGGCCATCCATGCAGTGATAAGGAAAGGAAAAAATTCCCCACGTGTACCAGAAAACCCAAAACGTAGCAATTTCCGGTAATCGGTCCAGAGAAATCGTACGCCAGCCTGTCCATAAGGAAGTATTTCTAAAACCAAACTAATGCAGGAGAAACAAAAGTTTCTACTTTTGTTGAGTACTGCACTTATGAACAACATTTTTATGCATTACCTTTACATAGCGTCTTAATGTATCCAATAAATTATAATCCCCTAAAATCTCTAACAATAACTTTCCCATTAATTATTCTTACAATTCAATGTGTCGGAAACATCTTCAAAATACAGTAGTTTTGCTAGCATGGATATGGACAAGGACAAAATCTAAAAGTCCAAAATTAAAATTATTTCCCACCCTTCCCTGACACTTAACTATTGTATTGCTTTGAAGTGAAGCCATAGATTTCTGAATTATAAACAATTTACCTATGCAAATATTTCCCAGCTCTTCAATTTCAATTTTTAGCTATCATTATTATTGCCATTAAAACCTGGATTCAATGTTCAATATTAGCTTTTTGATACCCAGGACCGGCATCCGTCGCCATTGTCAACTGGCATTCAGGCCAGAAATTGAAATAGATGCCTGGAAGTACCTTCCCTTAATGCCTAAAACTAGTAAATATTGAATTATAAAATAAATTCAAAATGCCTAGGTAGCTACACTCGCAGTATTCCTGGCGCTATTGCTGTATACTTGTCGTCAAAAGACACGTCAAAGTACCTATGATCTACCTACTTTTATATATTTTGAAATTAAGGAATGTTTTCCAAAGTTATAGTAGGATAGTATCATGAATACAGCGTAACATAATATTTATCTAGTTAATTATTAAAATAAATTTTGCAGCACTCTTACTTCACACCTAAGACACCGTTTAACTTAAAAATATCCGATAAATTCTGTTATAAAGAGATACATAATAGAATACTGAACTGGTATGGCCACGCCTGGATTTTAAAATGTATTACATTTTATTTGACTTTTGGTAGGTACATACTTTTTCATGGTGTATTTGTTCTAGGCAAACGTCTTTGTTTCCATTTCAAAACTTTTATATAGGTACCTTCCTTAATTATTTAATATTGTACGTAATAACTACTCGTAAGGGAGGTGGGGGTAAAAAGAACACAGGTTAAAGTTATAAGGAACAGCTGCTAAAATCTGAGCCATTAATGCGATTAACGCCAACTTGCTTAGCAACATAAAAAACTACTTCAGGGAGAGCCATAGAAAATATTTTGCTAGACATTTGTCAGATGTTAGTTATGGTAGCGGTTTCTTTTACCCCCACCAGTCTCTTTGTCTTCTTTCTTTTTTTGAAATAATTTGTTGCAAATGACCAATATTAAGGCTGTTAATAGTTACATCATTCAGCATTCATATTTGATGTTCATATTTACGAACGAAAAAATTAAAACACGCCTGTTTTATGTACCCCCACTTCCCTTATAAGAAAGTGTTTCTTTTTGCTATATACATAACCCTGAAATAAAACTTATCATTGCCATCTCGTACTTTACAGGTTCGACTGAGCAACAAACCTGTCATTCCATCTCAGCAATCCGACTCTGACCCGTTCTAAAAATATTGATGTACATTTCAATAAAAGATTAATATTTAAAACATTAAAAAGCACAAAAACTCGAATTTCGAAAATGATCGGGCCAATCACAACACATTACATTCCTAAAGGATTTGTATGGGGCAGTTCGTTGAGTAGTATTCCATACATTTGGAGCAACAAATTAAATCGTCCCGTGGTCTCAAAATCGAAAACTAGACACTTTTTGTGGTTGTTGAACATCTTCCTCCTTGCCTTGTACATCCTTGTACTGAGTTATAGACTTTTCACGGTTTCTTCTAACAACAAAAACACTCCCGGTAAATCCGACTGGGTTCAACCATTTTTAGTCTTTGTAACCGCTAGTGC
>JAQFZC010002490.1:0-22838 GCA_034695205.1 Dicyrtoma fusca | reverse complement strand
ACATCTGGCCTCTGCCAATTTCTGGCGGGCCGACAGCTTTGGTCAGTTATTGTGATCTGCTCACTCCTTTCTTTACAGTATATTAACAAGAAAGAATATTGCTATTGCAAGTCAGTAAAACATAATTAAATTGGTTTGACACTTTTTTTTTATTATTCTACTGTTAAAAGCTATTAATTTACAGTTTTTGCGAATAATTATTGGGAGCACACTGTACCTGTATGTACACAATACGTTGTAATCATCTAATCGATTGTTTTAAGAGATTCCTTCGATAGATTTTTAATTCCCACGGGCATTTTGTTCAGTTTTTGGGGCTCTTTTCAATTGGACATAAACAAAACTCTGTGGATCAAAACTCTTGCCGGTGGAGCTTTTTTAATTTTAAAACCGATTGATTAATAAATATCCAAAATGAAGGCCAGTAAAAGTAATTAAAACAATTAAACGTTCGGGCTTTGAAGTCTAGCACTAGAACTTTAAAGCTCATGTTTTATTGAATAATCCTGTGATTATTTTTGTGATTTCAATCCTACAGATCTTCCCAATGCCATATCCGAAGCTGATTACCTAAAGTCAGACCAAGTGTGGCAGACCCATGAGTCATGAGTTGAATCCAAACCGATCCGAATCACTCTTTCATCTTTGCTAGTTTGCTTGCACGTAAATGAACCGAACCGAACCGACAGTTGGCCGGTCAACCATATTTAACCATTCTAAGTTTATTCTTTATTGT
Organism: Dicyrtoma fusca; assembly: GCA_034695205.1. Taxonomy (NCBI): domain Eukaryota; kingdom Metazoa; phylum Arthropoda; class Collembola; order Symphypleona; family Dicyrtomidae; genus Dicyrtoma; species Dicyrtoma fusca. The sequence continues at coordinate 22,102 of JAQFZC010002490.1, read as the reverse complement.
ATTGAAAAGGCTAATATTTAATTACATTTGACACTTTTTAGGCGTCAATAGTAGTTTCAGTTTTAGTCCCAGTTTTATCCGTGATAGCTCCAGTGCTTCGACCATTTCCTTTAACAGCAGCCCTTCTATCAACTACATACTGTCAACCCCATTTGGAGACTGAAACTGAATCAGACTTGTCATTAATGCAATAAGAGAATGAAAATGAGAGTGGGAGCACCAACAGTAGTTAACAGGTAGTAGTTTGAGGCTAGCGTACAGATTCTTACGGTTCCCATTTTGTCCAACCGAACCGTAACCAAACTGAACCGAGGGTCTTAGCATATTAAAATTTTAAACCGTATCCGAACCGTTTGCTCACGGTTCGGTTGAATCCAGAAAGCCGAACCCAATCATCGGTTGATCGCAAACCTAGCCAAACTAGCCGAGCCGTGAGAAACCGAAGGTCAGTGGCCACTCCAAGGGTTTTTTTTTCCATTCTGTTCATTGCCATGGCTGCGCAAACTTTTATGTTGATACAATTCTAATGGTGTACAAAGGTTAGAGGCAGTTTAAAAATATTGATCGCGCTGTGAGGGGAGGGAGGGGGGGGGGGAGCAGGGGTCGGAAGAAAAATATTAAAATCGATTTATTTTATTATTTCCTTGAATTTTGTGGTGAGCTGATTTGGCGTCATAGTCATTTATTTATTTTATTTTTAAACGTATTTTTAATGACAAAACTCATTGTAATGCTGCGTCAGTTCTAACAACTTTTTTTGTTCAGTGATGACTAATTATTTATTGTCATTCCTTTATTTCCGGGTTAAACACAAAAAACGACTGGCAGAGGCGTGGACACAGCTTTAATTTCGGCAGAGCTGGTTACATGCTTGTGTTTATAGCCACAAATTCCTCATTCCAACATGATCAGTCAGTAGCTTATCAAAGTGTCAAACAAATCCAACTCAAATTTTATTGCTTGGAATTATCCTCACTATAATCCCCCGGAACTCTCAAATACTTTGAACAAATTAAATCTGGGATTAAAAAACAAAGCTCGTGAGCCGTATAAAAGGCGTGTGGGAATTGCAAATGACCAGAAGAAGAATACCATTCTGTGTTCTGCTTTTGCAAAACTACGATCACAGATTAAAATATTACTTTTTTTTCAAAGCTTACTAAAATCCTTCAACTGTCATTGAATACCTGTACAATTTTACCACAAAAGATATAGAAAAAAATGAACAAGTTTATTCTTTTCTGTGGACTTGCCCTGGCGCTTTTTGTGTCCGGGAGCCTTTCTACTGATCCTGAGCCGTCCGACGCTCAAGTTGAACCAATCTCGGGCTCTGCTGTTTCTGGAGAAACTAAAAGTTTTGCTGCAAAGGGTAAACATTAATTTTTTAGAAAACTTAAATAATTATACTTAACTTGCCTGCATTTTCTGCCACTGCAAATTGTACTGTCAACTGTAGTACAGGCAGAGTACAGACCTACATATTTGCATGGCCTACAAAGCTTTCAATACTATTTATTTTTTGTAAATAGGGTGCTACTGGACGGATTGTAATACTTCCCGTACAGGACCACCCTGCAAGAAAAATTACTCGAGCAAGAAAAGCGCCGTTTGCTGGTTTCATTTTAATTTGGGCTACTACAAAGCACACTGCTGTCCCAAATCAAAGAAGCAATAGACAAAACAAACCAATCTAATGATAATATTTGTCTGGTTTGAGAAATTACTAATTTGATAATTTAAATTATAAGACGAGCCTTCATTTGTATTAATTGTGTGAAATGGATTTCAAGAAGAATTTATTTTACAATCTTTGAAACTATACAATAGCAATAGTAGTAACGTGAACAATAATAATTATGGCAAAGACAATGAGATTGCAATCAGTTCAATAAAAGTTGGTCAAACACAAACACACTATAAAGACTACGTGAGAATATATTTTCTGGTCTAAATCCTGGATAAATTCTCTAATTCCCTATCAATACATTCTCCCAATTCCTTCACAGTGGCTCGCTTCGGCATCAGCCCCTTGTCCACACACAGGGAGAAAGTAATGGTTCCATCGTAGGTAAAGCTGGCAATCCCAACGGCTGGATAATAAAAAGATGCACAAAACAGATTTTAAATTATTAAAAATTACTCATAAATTAAATTGCACATAAAATATCGATTTTTTAATTATTTACCCGCATTCCCCCTGAGTCTAGGCAAATACCCCCGGAAGCTCTCCATCTCATACAATCCAAAGAATTTGAATCTATTTTTGGGTCCCGGGAAATTGGAGCCCATGAGGGTGCTCATGCGGTTATTCGCAAAGAATTGAACGAGCCAATAGGGGAGGCCAGCATGGAGGGGCGTCATGAGCCACAGAACGCCCGTCGTGGCCGATTTCTTCAAGAATTCCAAATTATTGTCAATTTTATGAACTCTTGCCACAGGGTCCGGCTCACTTACGGGCAGATTGACGAGGGCAAAGGTCCAGTAGTTGACCATCCCTTCCATCGGATGATTCGGCACGGGCATCGCCACGCCCACTCGCATAATCTTGGGTATTTTTTCCCGCTCTTGGTGGCTCAAAAAGAAATTGTGAACGCCCCCTGCAATGGCCCCAAACAGGATGGCCGTCGTGCTCACTCCACGCCCCTTACTGGCCCTCCTTGCCACCTCAAAATCCACCGTTTTCGTACTCAACATGTGCATTTTACCGGTGAGGTCACTCTCTGGCAGTTTCCACTCGTTGCTGTCAATGTCAACTAGAAGTAGCTTGACCAGGTCGTAGCCCAAATAGACAATGAAAGTGAAAAAGAAGGTTATTTTCGTCCTCCAGGTTGATTTTGATCTCAGTGATTTGAACTTCTCCTTTGCATCTTTGGCATCCATGAGATTCCCCATTTGAGCCATGGAGAAGCCGTCCATGAGGATGTGATGGAATCGGAAGTAGAGCGTGTACTTGGCGTCATTTGGATTCTCAGTTTTTCGTTTAAAGACTAGGATTTCCCATGGGGACATTTTCCTCTGGAATGGGCGGGAATTATAATCCCCAATAAAAACTTCAATTTCCTCCTCAGTGAGGGGCTTGTCCCAGAACTGCTCCGTGAAATGAATGTGATTCTCCAGATTAAATTGTGGATCTCGCTTCCAGAAGGGATAGCCCCACCAGGTCTCACAGTAGAAGGTCAATTTCTCGTAGCCTAGCTTCCCCTTCGAGTCCTTTCGCGAGAGAACACTGTCTTGGAAATTTTGAATGAAATCCTTGACCTTGAAGGGACCGACGGTATGGATTAAGAGGGGGATGCTATGGGTGAGGCCCTGGTTGCCATGGAGATTCTCGTACAGGAAGGCGTCCCGGACATTTAGCATCCCCACCCAGTCGGGGTGAAGATAGGCAGAGAGGCCCTTGAGTATATAGCGGAAGAGATATAGTGGTATTAGGAGGATATACACTGTAGTGAAGCACAGCCAAAATATTAGCGTGCAGAGGATGTAAGTTAGGAATTTTGAGACCGTTTTTCCAGCCATTTGTAGGCTGTTTTAAAAATTGCAAGTTTTATTTATTTTTTTATTTTTGTATTTTTGAAATCACTTGCACACAGGGTAGCTTGTAGTGTTTGAGACTAGTAGAGAAAGACTGTGGAAATTACAGCAAAAGTAAAATGTGGTAAATGTGTTGTGTGTGTGTGTGTGTGGCTGTCGTTGATCTCCGGCTGGGCAATTTTTTACAGATACAAACTTGAACTACCTATACAATACAGGCAAGAGCATCAGCACAGTTGCGCTGACGGTTGTTTTTGCACACTGGCTATTTTTTGTGAACTAATGCGAATTTTTTGAAGCTTAAATGAAGAAGGTAGATACATAGATGTGAGTTTTCGGTATATGTATATACTGGTGCATGCTACACGCAAGGATCATTACACTGCCAAGTTGACTTGAAATCTGCGAATAGGACCGGTTTTATCGTCTCAGGTATTCCTTCATTCAACAATGCACTAATGGTCCGCTACAAGGCACAAGGGTCATATAGGTATCTGTGTATGGGCCTATATGTAGCTATATAGCGTCGGTGAAGAAGCATTGTGACGTATGTCTTGTCCGTGCTTACAAGCATTAGACGATAGTAGTCCATAGCGCGTCCCTTCGAGTTAGTGTCATTTTCGTGGAAGTCTTAACAAGCTACTTTAAATACCTTGCTTACCTATGTACATACTAGTGCTACCGCTTTTGGCAGGGTTGAAATTTCAAAAAAACGTAAATATCACTTTTTAACATTCTAAAAATTGCAAATACCTTTTGTTGAAAGGTTCAAAAGTGTAATTATTAGCTTTTGACGTGTTTAAAAAGTGTAAATAAAATACTTGTTTTGTACTTGTTGCAAAAGTGTATAAGCACTATACTTTTAGACAAGTTGAGAAAGTGTAAATTCGGGTATTTGATATTTTAAAAAGGAGTAACTCTCATTTTTGGACATTTCAAAAAATGGAAATCCCAGCTTTGACATTCTACAAAAATGTAAATGCCACCTTTGTTGCTGTTCCTTATAGAGAGTGTAACTAACAGTTTTTTGTCATTCACGGAAGGCGTAAATACCAATTTCTGGCATTTAAAAAAGTACAAAAGAAACTTTTTGACATTTAAAAAAGTGTAAATTCTAGTTTTTGACATTACGAAAAAAACGTAAATCTTAGTTTTTGACATGTCAAAAAAGTCTAAATACCTGTTTCACAACTTTAGCAGTTGTAAATATCATCATGTAATGCTTTTTAACATTATCTGGACTTACGCTACACTGCCTCTTCATGGACGATATCCTATAGCTTCTATATGCTTGTTGCTAAGCAAGCATATATATTGTTTATCTATGTAATAGTATTGCAACATACATATTATCTACCCTACCTTGTGAGTGTCAATGTGATTGGGAAACCAGGTTTTAGCGATTGTTGTTTTAGTGTTTGTCTGCTGCTGTTGATTAGCTTGTCTGCCAGGTTTACAAATAAAAGGGCAAAATGAGCAAAACTTCAATCAATGCATTCTAATGCTAATAGCAAATTTCAATTTCTTTTTGACAAAGTCTTGCCTTAGTCTGATTGCTGTAAATATTTATAGACATTATGTCAGTAAATACCTGAAACTTGTGTATTTCTACTTTACTAAAGTCCGTCTTTTGTTTTTTTTTAAAATAGCGTTTTTATAAATTATGCATCGTCGGTGAAGAAGCCATGTGACATAACTTCAGACTATATTTAAAAGCAATGTGTCATAAGTCTCAACAATGAACTTTTCACTTTACTAATTTGTAAAAAGTAAAAATAGTACATTTTTACACATTTTTAAAAAAGTATAAATTGCGGTTTTTATCATATTAAAAAAGTGCAAATAGCTGTTTTACTATAGTTTTAAAAACGTAAATAGGAGCTTTGCCATTTTGAAAAACGTGTAAATGGTAGTTTTACTATTTTGAAAAAAGTGTATACACCGTATATCTTCTAATTGAGCCCGATCTCTAATAGAGCCCGGGTCTCTAATAGAGCCCGGGTCTGAGAAAAAGTTTTACTTAGAGCCCAGGTCTCCAATAGAGCCCGGGTCTCCTACAGCCCGGGTCTAAAATACAGCCCGGTCTCTAATAAAGCCCGGGTCGGAGTCTAAGTTAAGTATACCCCGGTCTCCAATACAACCAGGGTCTCCAAAACAACCCGGGTCTCAAATAGAGCCCGGGTCTGAACCTTAGTTACGCAGAGCCCGGTCTGCAGTACAGCCCGGTCTGAGCCCAAGTTTTACTTAGATCTCGGGGGGCTCTATTAGAAGATATACAATACATAGGTAGCTGCTTTACCATTTTTAAAAACGCTAAGGCATGTAAAACTCCTATACAAAGGGTGTAGAGCAGCTTTATCAGTTCTATAAACGTGTAACAAGAAGTTATATGATTTTTTAGAACGTGTATTTAGCGGTTTTAGCATTTTTTAAAATGTGTAAATTGCAGTATTGCCATTTAAAAATAAGTTTAAATAACGGCTTACTCAATAAAAAAAAAGTGTATATAGCATTTTTACAATTTTAAAAAAAGTGCATATAGCATTTTTACCGATTTTTACTTGTTTAGCTGTCAATCGTGATACTTTCGAAAAAGTGTTCAAATGAAGTGTTGTTGGAGTTTCACCATAATGAATTTCCCGTTTTTAATTTTGGGATTTGGACCGAGCCAAAATATTTCGATATTCTTTGGATGGGATACTAGTATCCCATCCAAAGGCCGTCAGAACATCTTGAATAGAAAAATAGCTCCACATTACAAGCCAGATAACTGTATCTCTCGCTAGAAGGTTAGTTTCCTCCCTCTTTCTTCCCATTGAACCCCGCTCCTATAGTTAGTAAAGAGCAAATTGTTTTGCAAAATGTTGTAAAGAATTACTAGAATTACTACTATTAGATTTGTATATTGTATAGCCTTTTTACTAGTAATTGTAAATGCATGCTATTAATGATGACATTGTGTGTTGAGCACGGTTATCTCACCGCACTAGTGTAACTAGACTAGGCTAGACTAGCTGATCCTCAAAAAATAAATGACTAGACTAGACTAGAAAAGCTGTTGGCCAGCCTTGGTATAGTATAATGCATGAGCAACGGTAGCAATTCTCAAATGCGTTATATGCATTTATATACGTAGCTATACATATATGCAGGCAAAAAAAAAAGATTTACATTTTCTTTTAATATTTCGCAAGTTTAGGATAGTTACATTTTAGTCTTTAATTTCTTCTATTTTATTATGAGTTAGTGATATTTTCATTAGGACGACTTATCGTAAGTAAAATTACATTTATTTTCTTTGCAACTAATAGTTTAATAGGGACAACAAGTGTTTATTAAATTATGGCCATTGGAACTGCAGCTTCTCTGTAAAAGGATGTAATAGCCACTTCTACAAGGATAACCCCCAAAGGCACATCCAGTATCATAGCAAGCTAAAGGAAAAAATAATAAGAATTACAGAACAAAAATCACAATTTATTATTTAAATATTTTTATGAGTAAACATGTATAAATCATACCTGCTGCCGGCTGGATTTTGTCTAAGTCTTGAAAATTCTTCGCGACGAATCCCGTCACGACTGAAGCAAGAAGTAAAACGGACAAAACCCAGAAAATTACTAAACAGTTCATTTTAAATGAAAATTTTTTAACTCGTAAAAACGTTCAAAAGCTGAAAAAACAGGGTTTTGACTGAAATTAGTAGTAAAAGCAAAATTAGGAAATTTAAACTATTCGAATTTATATTTATTTAGTGGAACAGTAGAAGTCTTTAAATGTCACATGAATCCTGCCACAGCTGCTTTTATACCAAACCGAGACGCTTATCTTTCATTCGTCACAAAATCCCACCTGGACAATTGATGCATTTAGTGCAATAATAATTATTACAAAATCATCCATTAAAACCCAATTGGTGATTAATACAAAATATTCCAAAGAATTGAAAAGCTGATAATTATTTTTATTCATGAATACCCGAAGCTGACCAGTCACATTGCCATTGCAATCATAATTACAGTGTGTGACTTAATTATGTCATTTATTCGTAAGTCAGTAGACAGATTCGATTGACGTTGGGCATTTCACATTTATTTGTTCAGCAAAGAATCCCAAAAATATGACGCAGGCGGCATTTAGCTATAGGAACGAAACGGCAGTGGCCTCTAAAGCCACTGAATTTGCCCTGTCACTATGGTGGGTCATCTAAACGCGGCCAAATACTACTAGCTATCATAATACTTGCGGATCCTTCGGAGCTCTGAAAGCAAACTTCGAACTAAACCTGTCTGTATGGGTTAAGGCTGAATCGGAAATTAAACGAAACAAATAATTAAAAATATTATTTATACAATATACGATCCTACCTGCATACACATATAGGAGTACTGATAGCAACTCGTTGGCAATAAAAGCTCCATGCTATACAGGGAAAGAGCGCACGCAAGAATAATAATTGCTGTCACTTAATTCCCAAAGAACTTCAACAATAATGAAGTAATTAAATGCTCATATGATGTACGTTTCCGTAGTAATACATTGTTATAGAGAATTTAGCACAACCGTTGTTTGTGAAAGAATTAAAGCCAGAAAAGAGTCGGGCGTCTGCATTGCACTTGCTCTGTGCGTCTCTCGCGTGAAGCTTTCTACAAAAGACAGACAAAAGGGCTTATCTGTAAAATGAATACATGTGCATTATTTCCAGATTATATTGCAATTACAACGCTTACATAAACAAATATTTGTTTCACGTAAACAATCAACAGACCTTTATCAAGTTCATTGGAAATCGAATTCATCTGAATATCAATTAATTCATAGCCTAACTACTATAACATTCATTTCTTAATAAGTCCGTAATACCGAATTTTACATGTAACCTTCTGGCCCTTGTTTATTTTAAAAATCGTACTTTTAAGAGAAAAAGAAGTCATTGCCACCAAAGCATAGCAACGACCTTTCCTTGCAATTAGAGGCGACAGATAATCGCTGCTGTCGTTGATCGTTCATGGGGGCAAATATGTAGACTACTGGCCTACCTAATAAAAAATATTTTGTGGTATGTAAACAAGTGTAAATGCAACCGGAAAGTCAATGATAAAAGGCAAATTCAGTAAACACTTGAAAAGTAATGACACTTGACCGTCGTCAATACGTAAAGTAAACATTGTCGACAGTATGTTAAAGGGTAAAGTTTAAAGATACATATGTTCATTGCGTCGTAGGTACTTAATTAGCACTATAATTGATAATTACTATTATGATTTTGAATCTAGTGTGATTAATCAGAAATTCATTGAATTATCGTAAATTCTCTTTTACTACGCGGGTCTCTAATTGTACCCGGGGGTCCGAGGGCCTGAATGGAATAATGCGCGGGTCTCTAATAATACGCGGGTCTCTAACAGTACGCGGGTCACCGGAAGTATTTTCAGTGTTTAAGTGTACAGAAATTAGTGTAAATCTAACTTTTTAGCCACTGAATAGCTTCAATTAAATGACACGTACTTTTAAGTCGCTTAAAAGTGTCAAAATGCTTGTTTTCAGCCTGTTTATTCCAACTAAATTCAGAAAAGTAAAACGGTTAGTTTGAATAATGCGCGGGTCTCTATTAATGCGCGGGTCTCTAATTGTACCCGGGGGTCGGAGGACCTGAATGGAATAGTGCGCGGGCGTACAATTAGAGAATTTACGGTAGGCTAATGCATACTTGTACCATGTTTTTAAGTTCAAGTTGTTTACAACATTCCATTTTTAATTTTCGAACGGAAAAAAACATAATTTGCATACGTTTTGGAGTTAAGATGACTTGGTAAACACTTAATTGGGCCGGTGATGGGATCTGCGTCATATTTTTGGGATTGTTTGCTGAACAAATAAATGTGTGAAATGCCCAACGTCAATCGAATCTGTCTACTGACTTACGAATAAATGACATACATAATTAAGTCACACACTGTAATCATGATTGCAATGGCAATGTGACTGGTCAGCTTCGGGTATTCATCAATAAATATTAATTATCAGCTTTTCAATTCTTTGGAATATTTTGTATTAATCACCAATTGCGTTTTAAGGAATGATTTTGTAATAATTATTATTGCACTAAATGCATCAATTGCCCAGGTGGGATTTTGTGACGAATGAAAGATAAGCGTCTCGGTTTGGTATAAAAGCAGCTCTGGAAGGATTCATATGACATTCAAAGACTTCGACAGTTCCACTAATAACTATAAATTGTAATAGTTTGAATTTCCTAGTTTTGCTTTTACTACTAATTTCAGTAAATTTTCCAGCTTTTGAACGTTTTACAAGTTAAAAATTATTCATTTAAAATGAACCGTTCAGTCATTTTCTGGGTTTTGTCGGTTTTACTTCTTGCTTCAGTCGTGACGGGATTCGTTGCGAAGGATTCTCAAGACTCGGACAAAATAAATCCGGCAGCAGGTACGATTTATACGTGCTTACTCATAAAAATATTCGAATAATAAATTGTGTTTTTTGTTCTGTAATTCTGATTATTTTTTTCTTTAGCTTGCTATGATACTGGATGTGCCTTTGGGGGTTATCCTTGTAGAAGTGGCTATTATATCCGTTCACAGAGAAGCTGCAGTTCCAATGGACATAATTTAATTAACACTTGTTGCCTCTATTAAACTATTATATATATATTAGTTGCAAAAAAAATAATTGTAATTTTACTAAAGATGAGTCGTCTTAATGAAAATATCACTAACATAATAATATAGAAGAAATTAAAGACTCAAATGTAACTATCCTAAACTTGCGAATTTTTTTTTTTTTAAATGTAAATCGTTTTTGCCGGCATATATGTAGCTATATATATAAATGCATACAACACATTTGAGAATTACTAGCGTTGGCGTTGCGTGTACATCATACCTAGGCTGACCAAAAGGTTTTGCTAGTCTAAACATTTATATTTTGAGGATCAGCTAGTCTAGCCTAGTCTATAGTCATACTGGTAGATAGTCTTCTATAAGAGTGAAAGTATCCGATGGCAAAAAATAAATTAAATTAAATTATTCATTCGAATTATGAAAAATGTTCAACAATATAATATGTTAACTCAATTTTTAGTCTAAATCTGTATTTTATTTTACTCTTATTTATTGCTTATTCCAATCACCCTTCAATTAACTGTGAAACTTGCACAATAAACCTATTTTTAGAATGATTTCACATGATTCCGCATCTTTTTCAACTCGTGCAATGACAAAGTTTCGTTTTAGACATGACGTCTGAGAAGAATTGATACATAATTGTAATTACAAATTTATGTAGAACAAAATTGCCATAACAAGAATTTCAAAGGGCTCTACTTTTGCTGCAGACTTGTGAGGGAGTTTCCATTTCCACGGAGTTTCAAAAGGTAATTTACACATTTGCATTTTTTAACATTAGTTTAAATTGAATCTCCAACCCCTTACATTCCCTTGTTTGCAAACGTTATTTATGGACAGCCCCTGACAGCAATAAAGCTTATAAAGGAGAAGGTGTCCAGGGCTTATTTGAAAGTTGGACACCCGAATAATACGGGCTTAGCACCATAAGGGTAGGTTTTGCCACCAGGATGAATATAGGACAAATACGCCGTATACATAATGTGAATACAAAATGAATAAATAATTTACTGCAAAATTGGACTAATAACACAAAGCGATATGGTACAGATTTCTTAACCCAAAAACGGCTTAGCCCTCTACAGAGTAGTTTAGTTTGGCAAGCCAAGTTTTAGTTGCGGTAAGATGAAGTAGTAGTGCAAGTTTTCGTGAGCTTCTTCAGACGGATAATGGGTTCTTTAAATGTTTTATTATATTATAATATTTACACAAGAATTAACTTTGTAAGATAGACAGTGATTGTTATTTATTATTGTATTTTGATTCACTATTGCCTAATAAATCAATTCATGCTGTGTACCTATATGCAAAAGAAAGAAAGACTCACATTGATACATCTCACTGTTCCATTAACAGCTAAATGACTCCTTCCGCGTGCAACTCACTGACAAGTCCAATAACCCTGTTAGCAAATACGGTGTTATTTTTCATTCCATCGCCCATGCCAGCCATCATATCAACCATCGCCTTCATTCCGTCTCCTTCCATCTGTTCAAAATCTGCAACGTCTTTCTGTTCTGTTAAGAAAATGGGAAGACCCATGACGGACATTGAGAAGCCGAAAATTTTAGCTCGGTGAAATCTTCGGTGAACTTCCTCCAAAGTAAACCCGGGCAGTGGTTCTACTTTGAAGTTATCGCAGACCTCAGTGAATGTTTCGAAGTAGAGTTTCAAAAGGTCAGTTAGATGTTGTTTTCGAAGCTCAGCTGTGGTGCTGGTGTACAAGTTGTAGGCAACATCCGCAAAAGGGTCACCTTCCTTCATAATCTGGAGGTCAACAAGAAGGACCTCGACTGGCTCCTCTGTTGCTTCGTCGTAGCGGAACATCATGTTGTTGAGCCAGCAGTCGCCGTGGGTAAGAACTAGCCAGGGCTCTAAAGCAAAGTAATTATTATAACATTATTTAAATAACTCATTTCCAAAATAAAGAAAGCTAGAAGATCATTTTTGAATTTTGGTTTAACTGTGTAATTACCTTCATCTTCTAAATGCGGCTGGGTAACCCGTAAGATATTGTCCTTATTAACACTCGGATTCTTTGGTGCAGTGTTAGTGAAATAAAGACGACCCGCATCGACATTAACTAACTTAAATCGGTCAATGCTTTTCAAATATTCTTCTTTGGTAGCATCATCAATGCTGGATGAGTCCTGAATTGCTTTTGCAAAAAGTGCCACGTTGCTATTGGCAAGGCCTTCCATCATTGTATCCCCGAGCTTATCAAAATTAGCGCTCCTTGGAAAGTTGAATTTCTGTAGAAGACTAGGGGTATTGGTCAGCTGTTTGTAGGCCCAGCTGAGTGCATGCAGTTTGGCATAAGCTGTAATAACGAGCCTCGCATGACAGGCATCGAAGCCGGTGAGTCGATTAGCGAGTTTAAAGCCCCCGGATTTCCGGAGGTCCGCCATTATGATGCAATTTTCCAGGGGATCTGTGCATATTTTGGATTCTAAGAAATTTGAAAAATGCATTATTAACTTCCAGATTTAAATAAATACTTGACACATACACGCTTATTCAAAGATTTTGTTAACCTTCTTCGCCCAAAGCGTCATAATCGACAGCTTGTCCAAAGTAAAACGTCGGAAAAGGTGGTTGGTAAATGACTTGATTTTGTCCATATTTTAGCTGAAATTGAACCAATTCAGGAATGATTGTGTTGTACACTAAAAGCTCTCTCCGAAAAATGTTTCCTTCGGACATGACTTCTTGCCGGGCAACGTTGATTGGGTAGCATTTAAGGAGAAGATGAACCTGGTTCTTGGCTTCCGGAGTTTTCGAATTGTCGACATCCGTTACTTCTGAAACTTCACCGGCCAGGGTTACGTCGACCGAGTAAAGAATACTTGCGTAGCCATCCCCAGGGTTTGAGCCAGAGTTAACTTCAAAATTTTCAATTTCTTTCCCCCCAAGGGCTTTCTCTAAGAATTCTTTGGTAATGTTTGCCATTTTCTCCTAACTCGTAAACCGTCTAGTGACAACAGTAATTGTAATATGCTGATTTACGCCTGTTAAACTGCAAATTCTCCACACACAATATAATTGCTATTGCCTGATCAGTGTTTAAGTGTGAACTAAATTAGGCGTACTTTACGTATACGGTAGCAAGGCTGTATCACTTGTAATATTATATAATTGCAAGTTTAATGAGCACCTGACCATGTATTTAAATTAGTTTTAATCACGACAAGTGAACTTTAATTACCCTGAGCTTTCACGGTCATATTAATTGTATGTGCTTTGCACTGTAGATGAAGTGTAGGTACTTGTTGGTGTGTTGTTAAAGCTGAAAATAGCATTTAGGATGCGACGGCGTTTACCATGGTGCTCTGCTTTAGGCTAACCCATTATAAATAGAATAATACCGAAAAACACAAAAATTAACGCTAATTAGAAATTAAAACCAATTTTGACTAGTTGTTAGCGTAAGCACATTTAGGGCCTATTTGGAATTTTCTGATTTTTATGACTACTTTGGCAGTTTAGATACGATTTGTTTGAAACGTGTTTCAAGAGATAGAAAATGGCATTTAAAAACTATTTTGACTTTATACTGTTTTTTAAAAAACAAGTGGGGAAGGCATAATATAGGGGGAAATATTAAATCTAAAATAAACAAAAGTATCCCATTTCCCTAAAGTTAACTTTGCAATTAAGAAAATATTAGAAGTCTTATATCCTATTGATTTAATTAAAACATGTACTTAGGACATTTTGGAATTACCTGAACGATAAGAATAATGAAAATTAAAAAAGATTATTTTGAAACTAGAAAATATACCTCGGTTTTGAATTCCAAAACAACTGATAACTACACAAACAAATTGACACTACCCATACACTCAGACCGTTCGTGGGTGTAAAAATCAAATTAAAAATAAATGCAAAGATCAATATAGCGTACTCTTTCTCATACCATCTGTGTCAAAAATGGCTTGTTGTTAAGTACAAATTAAATTTTAATATTGTAGAGAGAAAGAGAAAGACGAACTTTATTAACAAAACAAAGACATCACTGTCCTCCAACGAGGATAGGCCAACGGACTCAGTATACAAAACAGAATTTGTTTAGCAAAAAAATTGTGTAATACATATTTTATTTTACAAACTACTACACAAAAAGAACAACTAATTGCTCGGGGTACTGGGAAACAAATGATGAGTGCAAAATACTGATTTCGTAAGTACAGTACTCACTATATCTTCAATCAGCAGCGACGGAGGAATTCCCCGATCCTTCATAAAGTAACGGAAGTATTTTATATTAAAAAAATAGGGTTTATACACTTTTTCTGTCATTCAGGCGAACACACTCTATAGACTAGTGTCGACAACCATCTTTTCCTTTATTACTGCAATTTATACTGATGTAAGATTGGGTACTACTTATGGGGGTTTCCCCCCGCCCGGTTCCGGCTTTTTGGATCCATCAACACCTGCAACAGGGGCCTCGAAAGGAAGAGCGGAAAAACCCTGTGGGAAAAGACCGCCCTGTAGTGTGCTAATCGTAAAGGATTTGGTCACGCCAGGAGTTGAACCTGGAGCCTCCCGAGCCTTGGTGAAATGCAGTAGGCCACTACCCTACTGCGCCCTGTTTTTTAAGTCACGGAAGTATTTTTAATGGTTACTCTTGCGCCAATGTATAGCCCATTAACCTTGACTTCTTCCAGTCCCAGCTTTTCCTTAAAATATGGTATGCAAGGATCATAAATTGCGTTTTTCTCTGAGTGGACATTCTCCGCTTGATTTGTGTCTTGCTCCATTCGAACAGTTGGGTCCAGACTTAGGCCTTCTTTCTTAGTGCTGAGATTATATGCAATGATGTCAACCTGCCTTGATGAGGCCATACGTGCTGCAACCAGATTCTGATCACATACAGATCCACGGTCCGAAGCATCTGAATTTTTTGATGCTCTAATTGCGCTGCATTCCACTTCTTGAAGAACTTTCAAGCCAACCTTACTCATTGCATCCGCAATCAAACGTCTAACAGCATGATGGCGGTTATTTCGCAACAGCTCTCCCTTATGACATTTTCCAAGGATGTGGCCTAAGGTTTCATTCTCTCTACAGCCATGGCGGCATAAGAGGTCACCTCTAAGGTCAGGTCTAGGTATTGCTTTAACGGAAAATACGTTCCCCACCATTTTATTACAAGTTATCCATTGAGATGCGGAAAGTCTATTTTTGAATGCATCCATTTATTTGCATGAGGACATTCTTGGAATTGAATTACATCCTGGCCCTTTTGAGGCAATTTGCACCAGCTGTCATATTCCAGCAGTCTAAGATGGTCACGAATGTATTTATTCTTTTTTGTCTCAATCTTATGTATTGTAGAACGCATGTCACTTGCCATACTGTTAGCAGTTCACTACTTAGTAGTGTTTTCTAAAAGAAAATCAAAACAGTTAGATTGATCTGCCTCAGAATCTTTAATATCATGAAGTAGAGCGTGGTCTGAATTCAGTAGGATCTCCGTCGAATTAAAGTTTTGTATTCCTGCTTCCCATCGAGCTCGAACTAGTCCAATGCCTTTAACCTTCGGGCTTGAGTAAAACATATTAGTTGGTGTACGTATCCGGAAAAGCAGGATTTTTTTAGTTGAACTTCTAATAATTTATTACCTCTTGCAAAGTTTGGAAAAAAGACAGCTTTTTTGGAGGCACATTTTTCATACTGGTACTACCATAACGATAAGAGTTGAACGACGCGAAACAGCGCATACATTTTTTATCTATACCAGCAGAATCTACCTCAAAGAATTGAACTCCCAATTCGTTTTTGATGGATTAATATACATTAACTGGCATTGAACTACCAGAATGTCGCATCATAAATTCATAATTGAATTGACTACTATAAAAATGGCATCCTTTACAGCAACCATTTAGCAATTATAATCTAACTTGACTCTGCAACGAGAGTTTTTATATATGTACTGACGTATTAAGTAATTGATTTATCAAACTTTAAACTTCTGTAGTGGTCTGTAATAGGGAATTGGATATGCTGGGCTAAAAGAGGCGCATTACACAATAGGCTGAGCTCGATCTCGAGGTCTGCTTGACCGCCTTGGAAGTATTACATCTTTGTCATGCTACTTACTCAATTACAGGAATTAAATAAGATAAGTTTCAAAATATACTAAAAGCAATGTATTTAGATACAATCAAAATGAAAAATTTATACGCTAACAAATACAATAAAGCTTCGACTTGTAGCAGTATGCTTTCAAGTTTTGTTTTATTACTGTCCGAGTAATGGGTGGATTACGTCTAGTGTTCAGAAGGGGGACGTCGATTTGTGTAGAAATATTTTGCACCTTGCTTCTTTTCCAGCCAGTTATTAGAAACAAACGGCATTTAGTTTTAACTGATCGTGTTGTTGCTGTGATTTCCAAAGGCTTTAAACTGGGAGCACTCCTTTCAGCTCATCCATTTGAATGGAACGATCAAAAATGTCGTCCCCAAATGAGAAATTGCACCAAAACAAAAAGGAAATTGTGGAAATGTAACATTATTGTCTGTACAGCCTACTGCGCGTTCCTTATTTATCAAAGTGTACGAATCCACGTTACAGTGAAATCTGGCGCCATCACAAAATTATACGCAATATTTATGCTGTACTATTGGGGAATGCTGCTATGCAATGATATTTCAATAATTTGGAAAGCTGACCAAATACCAGGTTTTGTCAACGCATACATGGATTTAATTGAGCAATATGAACGTAAGCGCGTTGCAAAATCTTATAATATTTTTAAACTATGCTGACACGTTTGGAAGTAGTAATAAGTCAAATTAATACAAATATTAATTTGTTTTTTGTTGTTACTTTAAAGGGAAACACTTTTCCACGAATAAAATAACACCCCAAGAAATGAAGTTGTGCGAGTTCATTTGTATTGGTATGTATTATGGCGGATTTATGTTATGCATAGCCGGATTTTTGTACTATTGGCGATCCCCAAACTCTCCAGACCTTCTTTCGTCTCTTTTAAATTGGAAAGAAAGCACCAGTCACAATGCAAACGCTTTACAGTTTGGGCCAACAAATAGACTACTTCTTAGAATCGTCTCTTTGGTTTTCCAATCTTATGTGGCGTATAATTTGGCTTCATCCGTTGCGATTATTTGCTTTTCAGTGATGCCAATAGTTTTATTCAGTGTTTTGGTTCTACATGAGCTCAGGTACACTAACAGTATTTTCTTATAACCTGGTTGTTAATGTCTAAAGATACTTTAACCGTAAAACTGTAAACCTAACTTATTAGGAACTGCGGAACTACAGAAAGAAAGCTTTATAAAAGTGTTTAATTGTATAAATTAACGTTTTCTAAGCCACCAAAACTAGTAATTAACACTTTTCAAAACATCTAAAACTAGCCACTGACACTTTTTCAACACTGCCAAAACTAGTAAATAATAATTTTTCAAAACGGTCAAAGCTAGTAAGTAGCACCTTTTCAAAACGGTCAAAACTACTACAATAACAATTTTTTAATACGGTCAAAACTAGTAAATAGCACTTTTTCAAAATGGTCAAAACTAGTAAATATCACTTTTTCAAAACGGTTAAAACTAGTAAATAACACTTTCAAAAAGCCAAAAATCTAGAAATTACCGTTTACAAAAACATTCAAAACTAAGTATATTACCGCTTCGAAAATGTTAATATATAACTAAACACGTTTGTGTAATCTTTGTCCAACCAATTACAGTATTCATCACCACAAGATCTCCAACCCCTCGACGAGGTTGTGGCATGTGAAACTGAGTATGTACTCTCACCTTAGCTTACTAGTTGCGGAGGAAAACGACATTAATGGATTTCCGGTGACATACATCAAAGTCGCTGGTGGCTCCGCGGTTTTCCTTGGAGCGTACGGGATGATCAAATTAACAGGAATTTTAGCTTTGGGATCAGCAATAGTTGCTTTTTGTTTCACTTTCTACCTCTGCATTTTGTTTTATGCAATTGCGACGTTGTTCGGTCTGTCATGCAACCTACTTCAAGAATGGAAGAAAGATTGCGTAAGCCTACCGAGGGAACGCCGAAAACTCGTCACTTTGCAATTGGCTTCAATTAGACCTTTAAAATGGTTTATGCTGAACAGGAGCTATTTCGTGGACAAGAAAATGGTTCTGACGATGTGTCAAACAATAACTGAATCACTGGTCAGCACACTTATGACGTACCCTTAAAAGGGGGGCGGTTAGAGTTTTTGTCCATTATGAGGTCTAAGGTAAGAATAATAATGGTTAAAAATGTAAGGAAAGATTAGGCGTTTTTAATTTTGTTTTAGTATGAAAATGAAATGCCAAGCTTACAGAATAAATGCACAATCCTGCTATTAAAGTAATTAAGTAGATCCAGCAAAATTACGGTATATTTTCAAACTCAGTCAGCACAATCAAAGGTTGAATTGAATATAATTGGCTCCGTTTCCAAATAGAACTCGCCCGTTATTCTGAAGAACCGAAATAAAGCACTTTCTGAACAACGTTTAGCATTAACAGCTCGTATTATTCCTTTTTGTTTGAATATTTACTAATATTAACCTCTAGAGAAAATATTACATACTCTGGATCCAAATTCTTCCCAAAGGGAGCTGGCGTACCGCTACACTGTCCATTTTTAAAATCCTCACATGACCCACAGGGGAGAGCTATCATGCTCGAGTCTCCAATGGACGTAGCCCAGAGGTAAGGGGCAGTCAAGTGACTGCAACCTATTAACCAGGAAGTCTTTTCCGTTGAATCTTGGTCAAAAAACGTATCGCACTTGGGTTGGGGGGCTTTTCCACAATTTGGATAATCATCTCGATGCCCCAGCCGGCAATCAGTGCCAAACATCCCCATGTCGGTATGAATCACGTACACGAACTCAGCGTCCCATTTAGACAGGCTTCGGGTGTACACTTGACTTCGGTCATGTTTCTTGCTGTTTTCGCATGAGAATAGTGGTCCAGCTGGGTCAAGGCCTATAAGCAAAAAAATATAAAACTGTCTAAAAAGTTAAATCACACACTCCTTACAAATTTTATAATTGGGAAAAAATAATGCGTATCCATAAATTCTCATTAACCTCTAGGAATTGGGTAACCACAGAAAAAAAATGTTTAATTCTATAAATTAACTTTTTCAAAACGGTCAAAACTAGTAAATAACACATTTTTAAAACTGTCAAAACTAGCAAATAACACTTTCAAAACGGTGAAAACTGGTAAATAACAATTTTCAAAACGGTCAAAACTAGTAAATAGTGCATTTCAAACACATCCCAAACTAGCAACTAACACTTTTTCAAAACGGTCAAAACTGTTAAATAACAATTTTTCAAAACGGTCAAAACTAGTAAATAACTATTTTTCAAAACGGTCAAAACTGTTAAATAACAATTTTTCAAAACGGTCAAAACTAGTAAATAACTATTTTTCAAAACGGTCAAAACTAGTAAATAACTATTTTTCAAAACGGTCAAAACTAGAAAATAACACCTTTTCAAAACGATAACTAGTAACTAATACTTTCAAAAAGCTAAAAATGTAGAAATTACCGTTTTCAAAATAATCAAAACTACAAATTACCATTTACAAAAACATTCAACACTAAATCATTACCGTTTCGAAAATTTTCATACCAACTATCATCGGAATTTTCCCTCCACTGTCTTTATGAAAGGCGTTGCCAGCTGCCCCAGCCACGTGAGCACCAAGACTGAAACCTATGACGGTCACCATGTGTAGGTCTATCAGGTTTTTCTGGGTGTAAATTTGAATGAAAGACGCCACTGCTTGCCCTACTTCCTCAACTGATGCCACAGCTAAGGGGTAAAACATTGGAGCGAAAATGCTCATCCCAGAACACGAAAGACAGCTCCAATCTACATTTATCACGTTTGTCCCTGATCCTTCTTCTAGGTAAGCTAGACATGCATAGTAATAAACTTCCATTAACTACAAAATCATATTGGACAAATTTTCTATGACCATGGTTTAATAAAATTAACAAACGTTTCCTTATAACTATGTTCATTACCGTCTTTGACATCTCGAGGGAAGCAGTACAATTGGGTTTGCTTGAAACCATGGATTAAAAAAACGGTTTCTTTTGTTCGGTCAATCCCGCAATTGTTTGAAGAGCATTCGCCATTTAAAGGAAGTTCTTTTCCACTAGAACTATGTAATTTTTTTAAATGCAGTAGCATAATATGGTAATATATTACCTAAGTACATTACTACTAGAGTAAAGTATAGATAAACACTGCTGCTTTTGTTCTAATTGAAAATATTATTACCTTTTGTCATTATACAAATAAAATTTGGCCGGGTCCCCAAAGCAAACTGGAAGTTAAAATTTGAATAATTACTTTAATAGGATTATGAAAATATAAATTTTATTTTAGAATACCGTATTTAACTTACTAATACATGCACTGCAAGCTCCAATATGACTAGTGAAGAGCAAAATTATTCTGAGAAGAATGTTTTGCATTTCTTATTGACTTTTATTTCAACTTGAAACAACTTTGTACTTTGTTTACATTATATTTATGGATTAATAAAACCGAAACTGACTAGAACATTACGAATTATACGTGGAGAATATACATTTATTTCAAAAATAATAAACATTTGTAAACTGGGTGCCATTCCGGATACTGTACTTCCGTGATATCTATCTGTAGTTAAAAAAAATATAAACTGAGAGGAAATTACATTTAATTCCTTACGGATGCTATTGGTAAAGTCGAAACCAAATTATTAACACATGTAAAAACATAATAATTTGGTTAGAACTACGTTCGCATCCGTCTGCGAGTAATTGAATTTAATTGACATTAGTGCTTATTATAGGCATAGATCTACATACGTTGCATCTGTGGAAGAGAGCTTCCACCACGATTTCAATTAGCTTTGAAACCTTGCTGGGGTGGCATTTATTGTATTGAAACAGCCTCACTGTGGTTAAGCCGTTCAAATATAAATACAACCATGCGAGAGTAATTACATAATGGGTGAAGGTACACGTTATAAGTAATATTTATTTAAGTTTATAGCTACTATAATATTTATTATGGATTCTACTTACTTACATTCGATAAACATCTACGTACTCCACTTTTTCTCTAAAGTAATTACAATTCCTATCCTCAACTCATTTAATATAACATCAACAATAAATGAAATTCAAGCTGACTTGCATAACTGCTTCTATACATAATGATTTGATGATGCATACGGCTAACCTTTCTCTGCTAAATATTAAGATAATTACATAGTGGAAGAATCGGGTAAACACGCCAGTAATTTAGGACACCCTCATGCAAAAGACCAAAGCAGAAAATAATGCATCGTGACAAAAAGTACATAATTATTGACTATTTGTAAAATTTTGGGCACAAATGGTAAAGTACTGGGCAGTGCAAGTTGTATTTATAATAAATATTTAAATATAGTGTGTAAATAATGGCATAATAATAATGACCATAGCTATTGCTTATACTAGTGAACTAAATTGTTGATCCAGGGGACAAAGATGGATATAACTGCGAGGACATTATTTTCTGCTATCGATCTGCGAAAGAAATAATCAAGTAATAATGAAATGTTTATAGTGCTATTTCTTACTGAACTCTTCTATTACAAATTATTACATAGAAATCCATAAGATTATCAAGATAGGATAATCAAATAATCATGCATAATACCTAATGTAATGCCGGCAATCATGCGAATAGACTAATTATTATATAATGTTACGAGTTATTACCCAACAAAATCAAAAACTCGTAAAATTCGTACTGCAGTCAGCATTCAGCAAGCGTGCGGCTTCCACATAAAATTTGTAATTCAGAATCGCATGCATTTTCTTGTTACAGTTTTCCTTAAAATCGAAATTCTGACACGTAACTATCCC